>VWPU01003071.1:132513-148443 GCA_013398955.1 Callaeas wilsoni
GCGTCCCGTCCAGGAGGGCGGCGGGGTGTGCGGGCTCCGGTGGGGTGTGCGCGCAGGGCTGGAAGCGGCCCGTGAGGGCAGGAGCAGCCCGTGAGGGAAGGAGCAGTCCGTGAGGGAAGGAGCGGCACAGCAGTGCCGCGATCCCGTGGGGTGTGCGGGCAGGGCTGGAAGCGGCCCGTGAGGGCAGGAGCGGCACAGCAGCGCCGCGATCCCGGCGGGAGCAGGCACGGACGCAGCGCCCCCTGGCGGGCCCGGCCGGGAGGGAATGGCGGCGCCGGGACATCGCACGGAAAATCACAAGTCCTTTCGTAAGATAAACACTCTCCTAATGACCTTATTCGCAGTGTGTATTACCTGTTCGCACTGACGCTATTCACATCGCGTTTTAAGAATTCCTCCAGGCAACAGTCACGATTATGAATTTTTAAAAGTGACTGAATGACTCAGCCTCCAGATTTAGGTGTCTGGAGTTAGACGTCCCCTCTATACGATCTGCACTATCTTTGATAAAATAAAAGCAAAAAGAGAAAGTGGCACAACATTTCGGTAGGTTTCTATTTAAAGTAATTTCCATATTATTCCCCATACAGCCACACTGCTACCGGGAGTAGCAGACAAATATGAAAGCAGCAATGAATACAGTGGAACCTGTTAAAAAGGATGGAACGAGGAGACTGCATCGCGTTGAGTCTGAAAGCAAAGTACTTAACTGGACTGCCAAGAGTGCTATCTCACAATGTTCTGCCCTGTGCATTCCGCTGGTGAACTCCTGGCCTCTAGCAAAACTCCAGCTGAATGTCACTGAGCAGGGACTTTATCTGATAAAATGTCTCGCACTTGATTTGCAATTGTTCTGCACTGCACGCCAGCTCTGTTGTACCGGTGCTGGCTGTGTGTTGAATTACAGCAATGATATACTCAGCACACATGTGCTGATAGATAGGTGAGGGACAGTAATAGATGTCTAGCTTATGCTAAGTTTAGTGAGAAGACTGACAAGAGAATGATCCTTCATCTGGACTTGTCTCTGCATCCAATTTGTAAATGGTATGACAGGGATCTACATTTTTCTCATCTTAGCCATGTTTCCAGATTTTTTGTTGTTGTTTTGTGGTAAACAAATCAGAATCTTTAGGAGAAAGCAGATATGGACATAGACAGACAAACACACTAAACAGAACTTAAATATCTCAGCCTATGCATATGGTATTTCAGAGCATCAATTATCAAAACAGTTTCCATCTGCTACATCACAGCTGCAATGTGCTAAGCCAGTAATCTATATGGGAGAAGAAAAGAAACCACTTGAAAAACCTAAGTTACCAATGAAGTCTTTGAAACTCATCACACTGAATAGTTCAGGTGAAAGCCATTTAAGCAAGTCTGAGAAATGTGCTTTTAGGAAACTCACCTTTTGCACTAGAACAATAGAAAAGCATTCCCTTGCTTTTCCTAACGCTTTTAGTGAAATGCTGTGAAAGTAATTCTGTCAAGAGTAAGGACAAGGTATGAGGAAGTTTCTCATTCCTGCATTAGCTGAACCTCACATTCTTCCATGCCACATTTTTGTGGTGTAAGAGAGAAGAGTACAAGCATAGCTTTAGGCACTTGTGGCTAATTTTTAGTCCTTTATCTTTCTCCAGCTCCCAAGAGTAAAATTTTTATGAGGTATGTAAATACCTGTGATATAAAGGCTTTCATTCCTTTGTCTACCCTCGTGGACTAGGGGTGGAGTAGTTTTAGTCTTTCCTGGATTTTTGGATCTGTGATTCTAGTCTTTGCCAACAACAGTCTCCAGAGCCAAGTCAAGGTTTCTCTGTACGGAAAAAAATAAATAATAGAACACCATAATAATTGTGGCCTTAAAGCTGAAGGAGTGGCGTGTAGAAGTGGAAGGACGGATTTTTTTTCACTGCCCCTTATGTATGTACATACTTTATGTATGCCTGACATAATTCTGGTTGCTTCTAGCTGTGCCACTGCTGAGTGCTTGGACTGCCTCTGCACCTGTCTGTAGCTGACATCTACTGGTTTTTGCTACGAGTAGAATGTCCAGACACTGGGTGGGAATCAAACCTAGCACACTACTGGCTGCAAAACAGTAATCTCCTTTTAGAAGACACTTCATTTATATGACTTATTAGCAAGTCAAACCTTACAGAAGTCCATGAACACGCAGCTGCTGCATCTCTCCTTGTATGTTCCAGCTTTGCAAAGAGCTGGCTTATACATGGAGCCAGGATCTCTCTTGCCCTATGCTTGGTCTCTTGCCCTATGCTTGCCCATGCTTGGTGAGCATGGGTCTGGTAAGAATGGGTCTCCCATGGTGTCTGGGAAAGATATCTACGATGTCCTGTCTGTGGGCACACCCCCATGGAATCCAGCTTTCTAAGGCTGAGAGTAGAGGAGCCTGGGTATCTTTTTTCCATGGATTGTGCTGCGCCCACAGGGCTACCATGTGCAAGGCAAACAGGTCGCATGTACCCATGGAAGAGTGAGAATTTTGGTGCTTGCCCTTAGGGAGAAAGCCAGGTGTTGGGCAGGTAAGCTCAGGTTTCAGAGAGGAGTGTGCATCCAGATGTGACCCAAGGTGACATGTCCTGGCTACACCTGGGCCGGTACATTATCTCATCCTCAGAATAGCTCGCCAGTCCCTGAACCATTGACCCTAACCACATTCTTGATGCTGCAGAGATCAAACGTCCTGAGTCCTATCTAACAATGTCCCCCCATTCCCCCTACCAAATATTTTTTCTTATTGTGGCTAGTGACATCTTCACTGCATCTTCCTTTTGTGCTGTTGTCTCACTTCATACGATGCAAATTGTTTCCTCTCTCTTCTTGGGTTTCTACTTCTCTACTGTCTTTGTCCTCTTTTGAGATGGAGGACAACAGCATCTTGTTTTTCTGCAAACAAGAATATTTAAACCATTGAAATGTGACCTGGACTCTGAATCTATTAGGACTGATTCAAGAAATGAATGAGTGGAGAAAAAGGGCTCTGAGAGGGAGATTTCTTCATTCTGCAAACTGCCATGTGATTATGCAAAGCTGTTCTCTTATGTTTTCTGCCAGACAAAATATGTAGACACTTTTCTTGCCTTTTGGAGGGGAAATGCTGTGCATGTGCATAAAAGCTGTCTTCCTTGAATTAAAATGAGACCTTACAGAGCGGCTAAATTGCACCTTGCTGGGGTGAGCAGACTGGCAGCTCAGAACTGAGCCTGCTTTCACAGCACATGGCTTGTCTCAGTAGCGAGGCAACATGGAACAGGCTTGGTCTGCTTTTTGGTCTGTAACTCACTGTGTAAATGCCAGCCAAATTAAAGCAAAGCAGATGGGACAAGTAATATGAAGATTAATGAAGCTACTTGCATTAAGAAGTAACTGTAGATACATATTTTAATCAAAAAGATCCCTTCTAACTCAGAATAGCTGGTCAAAAGAAAAGGATCGAGCAGTGAAAACTGCTAAACCTTAGCAGAACACACCTACAAAGAATTATTACAAGTGAATATCTTTATGGACTTAATCCCCATTAAATTGAATTCTCAGGTCAAAGACTTATTTTCTTTCTCAGCTACCTGCACCACACTGTGAATCTACCATTTTGCTTAAAATGTAGAAGTAAAGAAATCAAACTCCGATAAATTCTTCAGGGATAATTCACAATGCAATCTAACATGTTTCACTCTCCTGTGACTTTTGCAGTTTTCATCCAAACTTCTACAAACTTCTACTGAAAAGGCATTTTTCCTTTGTATAACTGGCTACATTTCAATTGGAAGAGAAATGAGTCTCAGGAAAGAGTACAGTGAACAAATTCTTTTAGTTCTACCACTACAAAAAATGCAACTCAACGATACGCTGAAAGATGCCCTCTGCTGTAATAAAATTGTAAATCAACATCCAAAATTCTAGCCAATCACCAAGTATAATTGTAAAATATTTCCAGTATTGCTCTAAACTCTGAGCTCACTAGGTGCTTCAAACTGCATAGCTGCTTTGCAGGCGGAAAATCAGGCTTGTCTCTCATATGCCACTTTGCTGCTTCTTGAAATTGCTTCTTGTTGATGTTTAGACTCTAACAGACTCTTCAACAGTGTTTTAAGTGCAGAGAGTGGAATCAGCTTTGTATTTGATTCATGAGTTGGAGGTACTTAAAGATGTGGGGGGATCACAAAAAAATAAAAAAGAAAATCTTACCATTATGTTGGAGACTGTCTCTAAGAAGCACACAATCTTCTGCCAGACACAGATCAGGATTTTTGAACTGCTGAGGTACCAAATTCGCTTTATCTGCGTAAAGAAATGGCTACTGCCAGACTCTTCTTCAGGAGCCAGAATTTTGGGGGAGAAGTATGCAACTCTCCAAGTCACAAGACAGTTAAACTGCAACATTTTGTGATCAACATAGATATATGTGCTGGTTTTCATACAGAGTCCTTCCAGGAACAAAATGAGAGGCTGTGGAAGTGACAAATTGTGCCAACGTTCTGAGAGATGATTTTGTGTAAGAAATGTTAGAAGGCAACTGTTCAATCCCTGCTCCACTCACCCAAACCCTCTTCTATGGTGTGATGCCGGCAGATACCTGGTGTGGTATGCTTTGATGCAGCCATTCTGCCATTGCATCTCCAAAATGAGCGTCATCTTGAAAGATCAGGCAATCTTGTCTTGATTCAGAAAAGCTTGCCCTATCTCTTCTGTAAAGGGCCTGACTCCATGTCAGTCCTTTGCTGAAGCTCTTCACTGAGTAAGAATGCACATAATTTCAAGCTTGTCCTGATGCTCCTACTGAATCTGGCCCTGTATGGCCTAGCTAAGTATAAGCAGGATTCATGACTATCCAAATTCCAGTACTTTTATTACAGAAAATGTTATAAAATTATGATGCTTAAAAGCTGTGTTACTCCTAGAGGGCAAAAGAATAAACATGTTTTACCCATGTGAAGACATAATTTGACTATTAGGCAACCTGGTCTACAAACTAGAGGCAAAAATTCTATCAATTAAAACACAACATACAGTTTTTGTTTTCCTTGTAGTAATGTGCTAAACACAATGGCTCTTTAACTTACTGCAAATGGCTGTTTTGAAATAGTTTTGTTTTAGGTTTTGTACATCCTTCCCCACTAACTTAGCCTGTAATATAGTGCACCATGTAAAAAGCTGTTTTGTTGGTGTAAAACTGATGCATATGAACTGTCATCAGTCATCTGTTTCTTGTCCAATGTATGTAAATTCTTCAGCACAATCCAAACAAGGCATTTTCTTTCCCAGGCTCCATTATGAAGTAAGTGAATATTTTGTTCTTCTGGAATATGCACAGGGATTTAGTAAAACTGTTACTGTGCTTCTCTTAAAACATTACACATCCCAAAGTACATGCAATTAAACAGTGTGACAGTAATTAACACCCTCATCATATCTGCGTTGTTGAAATTATAAAAGAGCCAATAGAGACATTTACAAAGCACATTTCTCACAGCAGATTTTGACGATGCCACATTACCCTTCAAAATGAGAAAATTATGAAACTTAGAATTATGTTTAACATCAGAGCAAGATTTGATAATGTAGATCTGAGTACACTGTGTCTGAATTTAAGTCAGTTGACAGCTGAATACACATGAGGATAGGTTGTGATCATGAAGGTTATTAGCTGAATTTTTGACATTTAGATGTTGACAAAGCTGGTTTTTGGAGTTGGATTGAGTTTTACAACAGAATGTCGTTATAGCACTTGCAGTGACATGAAGAGCAGAACTTCAACTTGATCTTCTTCTACAGAAGCTCATTAGAGATTCACATAAGAAGACAACCAACACGTGCTATTGCCATGGAAACAAGATGGAATATTATGAAGCAGTATATCACATTTTCCAAAACAGAGATGACAAAGAGCAATTACAGAAACAGACTGACAGGCTTTTTATTTGCAGCCTGTATGGGTCAAAGCAAAACTTAGCTTCTGCTCTTTGAAATAAAAATCACCAATGCAGTTTTAGGCCTCTGGTTTCAATTCTGCCTTTTCAAAGAGGAAAACTCAAGCTAGTTAGTTTAGTTTATGATGTATGGGAAGAAGGAGGCTGAGTGGAGGCATTGGCATCACAGGAGGTGTGTAGGTGTGGAGATGTACAAAGCACAGATATCATAGAACTGACAGAAGAGTGAGTCAAGTTCAAGCCAAATACTGAGGTATGGATAAAACAGAGGTGAGCAAAACCAGCAGAAGCTGAACAACTGGTCATTTAGAGGCAGAGGAAAGGTTAGTTTCAAAGGCAATGGCTAGCCAGTAGCAGTGGCCAGAATGCAAAGGATAAAATTTCTTGTGATTTGCATCAAATGTGTGAGTCTCATGGTTTCTTACCTTGCCTAGATTATGAAATGCTTTTGGACATCCTGGACATATTGCATGTATACCATACATGGTCTAACTTCCCACGCTTCTGCTTGTGACTACATACATGGAAAATACCTTAAGCCATTCAAAACAGCTCTGTCTGTTCTAGAGAGTTTTCACAATTGTAAGAGTTTTGATCATTGTGTCTGAGTACAGAGTGATAGCTTGTGAGTGGGTTTTTTGGGACAGAAAGGTGGATAGGGCAGCAGCTTGTTATGATAGATTTTTGTGTTTGATGATAAACCCACAAATACAGGAATTCTGTGATAATGAAAACAAGAGCTTAGAGGACATATTTCACCCTTTGTATAAAAAGCCTGTGATTGCCGCTTCATTCACACACTGGTTTACTTTTAAGAAATATTTTTAAATTCCAGCTGAGAGTCTATTGTAATTAGTCACTTTGAGCAAAGCCAGCATGGGCAAGATATAGCTTAGGAAAGATAAACAAAGAGAATAATAGGATTTTAAGGAGTGTTTAACAAGCCTTGGAAGGTTGTGTCATGAGTTTGTCACTACAGAGAGTTACTGTGAGATTCCAAAACACTTTAAGAGAATGATGGAAGGGAAAAATATTACAGTACACAGAAAGCTTGTAAGTGCCTATTCAATCAGCTTTGGTAAGCCTCCCAATGCCAGCATATGAAAAGTGTGGTTTGCCACTATTTAATTATGATAAACTCCACAAATTTTCATCCACTTAAGGAGCCAGGTCAAATGACTTTAAAACTGACAGATTACATTCATTGTTTCAACTCTGATTCATTCTTGATTGGTTCTGTTTTGATTGAAAAAAAAGACAAAAGACACTGTGATTTTGAGAAAAGAGTCTGAATGGAATATGAAGTTTATTGCAAAAGTTATTCCAGTGAAACATAAAAACTTTAATAGCAGCAAGTAACTTTGTGAGAAGCAAATTACCAAACACTTTGCTAAAAAGAATACTAGATCAATTTTTTCACTAGCAACAGGCAAAGAGTTAAAATGTGATAGAGTTGCCAAAAATACTTGAAAATAATAAACATTCTTTATCGTCTTTATATATGAACTTTCTTTACCAAACTGTTAAATACAATTCACTAGTGACAGCAGCTACGTTTTTTTTTTGCTAAACCTTTACCGTTTTTTCTTTTTGTCTGTATTTTGCTTCTTTCGCTCTGCTTGCAGGGCTGCTTCCTGAGCCGCCAGTTCTTCTTGTTTTCTGCGCTCAGCCTCCAGCAGCTGCTCTCTGTATGCTTCCCGAATGCTGTAAACTCTGCCTCGTGCTTCATCTAAGGACGCCTAGCCAAAAACAAACAGCAATACTGCCCTGCTCAACACATCAGTCTTGATTTCACCATAAGCAATCGCATCCTTCCTGTTCTGTTTCACTTTGTGACTCTGTAAGTACAGGGAGAGCATCTCTCCTTTTCTTTTTACATGGATGTTTATTGATTTCTCAAAGGAAACAGCTGTATGTCAATCTTTCCACCATGAAGAAGAGGAAGTTCAGGAAAATCCTTTTTAAACTGATGGCATAATAAGCTAATTGTGTGAAAAAAGAATAGGGCAACAGAGTATTTACCCATCTGTATCTAGTCCCTTTCAGTTACTGGTTTGCTTTGCTGTTTTAAACAAGTCTATTAAAAACTAGGTGTCAGAAATGCTGGAATGGCTTAGGGGTTCTAGCCTTTTAAGAGACTAAAGGAGCCTAAATCGTAACGACCTTCAGTGAGACTTGAGGCAAGTGGGACTTTGACACCTCTGAATACTTTCCATTTCCATCCTGAAAAATGGGGATACCTGGAAATCTTTATATAGTTCTTTGTGGTCTGCAGATGAAAGAACTGAAAAAGTGCTTATCAGCACAGTGTGGATATTCACAAGAAACTCTCATTTTAAATTCATACTGTGAAATATTGCTAATGGAAATACTTTCTAGAAAGAGTTGAGGAACTACTCTTGTGAAAAATTTGCCCTTCTAATACACAATATATTAGGCTTCCAAAATCATAGCAACATCTGAAAACTTGGATATGCATCCTTATTAGGGTCAGCTGCTGCTGGAGAACTGTGGCTCCTTGCTGACCTGTAATTGAGTAACATAAATCAGGCTGTCTGGAAACTAGTTAAGGAGAGGTTTTCAAGTAAGATTTCTGTAAATAGCTTGATTTGATGCAAAACTATTTTTACTGTCTCTTACTCAGTTTTAAAAGCTCTGAATAGTCACCAGCTGATTGATAGTGGTTATTGTACCACTATTGTAACAAATAATTTTGTTCCTGGTGATGCTCAACAAGCCAATTTGGTAAGATATTTGTAAGAATTTCATGTGCAATGCATTGGCTGAGTTAATCCTCACAATGGATCCTACCCTAATGCTGCCACATTTATTATTTATAGACATGGTTTTTTGAGGATTAATAATCTAAATTCTTCATTTGCTGACATAATGCATATTCCGATAAAACTGTGTTCTCTAACTTTTCTCTGAGACACATTAGGAGCAACTTATCCACTGTATATTTTTTTATTACTTTTCAAAAAGCTCTATACAAGTCTATAACCAAAAAAATAGCCAGACTGGTGATGCTTTACCTAATAAGCATCTGGTCATGTACGTCAAATGGTCAGTTTTTTCTCACTTACAACCATCCCTTTATGGTGATAAAATAGTGTTTTTTTATCAAGAAAGTACTAAGAATATCATATTAAGGATGTAATGCATATTATTTTTTTGTTTAGAGCTTTCCGTTTTAACCTTTGCCCAAGTGAAATTTCAAGCTTGTTCATTGTTTCTAATTACAAGTACTGAATACAAAAATTTTGATAATGGTAGATCAGGATATTCAGACTAGTGGCAGACATCACAGTAGTAGTTAACTGGAAAGTAATCTTGAAAACATACCTGCAGGTTCTCATACATTTCAAGTATATTTTGCTTCAATAAAATTCTGTCATTTTCTTCTTTCTGTCTTTGTTCCAAAGCCCGTGTGCGAAGTTGCCTAAAATGGTTGATTTTTTCTTGTGTGTGTATCTGTTGCTGTTGAATGATAGACTCATTTCTCAGCACAGATTCAGATATCGTTTTTCTGAAGGAAATATAAAACAGATATTTGTCTCATATCAAATGCAGTTTTGGTTGTTGTCTATTTTGCTTAACATCTATATGCAGGTATATGGCTTATATTTGGCACCATCACCATCATATGGTTAGATGTGGTTAAGGAGTCACTTTTCCTCTGCTTCTATATAACACCAGTAAGAAAGTACATTCCTGAGGCCAGGCCTTCTTATACTTGAGTGTCTATTTTAAATCTATTTCTAAAATCATGCTAATCTTTAAGCAAATGAAAAACTCTTACATGTGACACTTTTAATTTGCAAGAAATATATTTTCAGAAGTTTTTTGATATTATAATTCTGCATTGAGACAAGTGCAATTTTTCTTTTTTTTTTTTCTTTTGGCGTAATGGGAGGTAAGTGGATAATATATTTTTATATTTTGTCCTAAAAATGACTAGTGTAAAAGTCAAGGAGTTGAAGACAAATGAAATGCTTACAAGAATCTAGCTTGTGGAAGGTATTTTGCCATATTTTCTACTGTTTTAATGCTATTCAGTTCAATATAAAACCAATTTACCTTTCAATTTAAAATTAAATTTGAGCTTTTTTTTTTCAGCATTTCTTAAATTCTTTTGAATTCTTTTGATTTCAGTGAAATGCAAAAATGCCACATTGAATACAAATGGACTTAAGCAGGAAGTGGGTTCTAGCTGCAGCACAGCAAATAAGGAGGCTCATGTAAATTAGCTCAATAACTTTATGTCAACACTTGTAAAAGAATATAGTTCTCTTGAGTAATAAATACAATTAATACAATTATTTCAGCTATTAACTATTGTTAACTGAACTGCATTTGTTAAATATGTTATTTTAAACCAGCATAACATCCTGACAAATTTCTTATGACCCTGAGATTGGCTCAGTTGGTTGGAGTGTGGTGCTGATAACACCAAGCTTGTGGGATCAATCCCTGTATGGACTATTCACTTAAAAGCAGGACTTGATGATCCCTGTGCATCCCTTCCAACTCAGAACATCCTGTGATCTGGAAATATGTGCTCCTTTCAAGAACAACACTGAAATAAGCATATTTGCCTGAACACTCATTTTCTTCATATGTTTGTGTCATGTACTCATTACATGCAGTGCAGTGATTCAATGCCTTTGACATTTATTATGTTAGGGCAGTTTACCTCATGTAAGGACTAAGGTCTATAAGCTTCCATTTTTTTTGCTGTGTTTTTAATCTTGAGTCAATAACTGTTTGTGGTGCTTGCTTTCCTGTGGTAAGAACATATAAAACAGAACAGATTAAACTGGTTATTTGGTTATGCTAGGGAGCTCCACCTAAATTCTTATATAAATTTTTCTTCCTTTGGCTCAGCAAAATACATTATTAAATGAGAATATGAGCTGGAGAGAATATACTATTTCTGCCCTTTTATTTCCAATGCTTAGGATAGAATCAAAGATGTTGCAAAACCCCCCACATATACTAGAATGAAACTAATACATGTATTTTAGCTAAATTCCCTCTACTCAAGAAAGTTAGTAAATCTAAAAAGAACATTGAATTTGCAGTGCCTAAAAGATATAAAAACAACTTCTGGGAATCATGTTCTTTTATTTAAAAAAATCAATAAAAATCTGGCTGTCCAATCCTGGCTGTAGTTTAAAAAAATTATATTCCCTTTTTGGGAGAAGATTTCGTTTAAGAAATACTAGTCTAAAGAAAAACCATGACATAGTAAAACTGGCTGTCTTAGGCTACAATGTAAGATGTAAGCAAAATTATATATTCTATCACCGTCTGTTAAAACCAGGTGGGGCAATGTTCTTTATCTCTTCCATGACCCATCCCTCATAACTCCTTCCGGGGGGATATCTTCTGTTAGTGGGCCAGAAGTTAAAACCTGGTGGGTCAGTGTTCTTTATCACTTCCATGATCCATCCCTCACAACTCCCTCCAGAAGGATGTCTTCTGTTAATGGGGCATCAAGCCTCACTGCATGACTCATAAAATTCCATCATCCCATTGTGAGATGCTCCGCCCTGGGGGAGGAACCAAGCATTCCTACCTGGATATAACCTGAGGTTTGGAACACCACAAGCAGCCTTATCCACTGGATTCCCAGAGGAGGACCAGACCCTTCTACACCACCACTGAACCTTCAGAGGAAGACCACACCCTTCTACAGAACCACATCTGTCACTCCAAGAGGACTGCAGCCACCATTCAATCGGACTGCTACCAGCACCCTGCCCAACAGGGTGTCCAGTTGTATCCTTACTCTGTCAGTTTAAGCCAGTGTTTTTGTATTATTGCCTTTATCTTACTTTTCCTAATAAATTGGAATTCTGACTTGGGATCTCCCACTGGTTTGCTTTCAAACTAGTACACTGGTATTCTGAAATCTTAGAATTTTTTTAACCACATGGATAACAACCATGCTATGTTTCATTGTAACATTTCACAATACAATGACACGTGCTATTAAGCATGGCACTGGGCTGAGCTGCTTTGTCATTAATTCAATGCTTCCTTCTTTCAGTTTGTCTCAGTGTGCTTGAAAATACTGAAATACGTGAAATTTGATGAGTTTAATGATGATTGCAGTACATTTCTTTTATAAAAACTCTTTTATTACCCTACCTATAGCAGTAACCAATTGAAATTTTTAAA
Source organism: Callaeas wilsoni (assembly GCA_013398955.1). Lineage (NCBI taxonomy): Eukaryota > Metazoa > Chordata > Aves > Passeriformes > Callaeidae > Callaeas > Callaeas wilsoni. The sequence continues at coordinate 144,648 of VWPU01003071.1, forward strand.
AATATTACTGTACTTTTCTCATGAAAAATAAGAAGAGGTTTCTGAGCATTAAAAAAATTACCATTTATATATTTACTGTCTATAAATACACAACTATACCAGCCTTCTCTGCTGGTCTCAAAGGGTGACTTGGATCTTTGGAAGTGCCTTACACACTGCCCATTAGAACACTATTCTCCAGAATATAAAAATCCTCATTAAGAAACTGCATATTATAGAAATGTTCGATCTCATCATTGCCAAATGTTGCACTCTGTGGAATTGAACCAGAACAACTTGAAGTCATTGGGGTGTCACTCTTTACTTCATAAGACTTTATATGAGACTCTAAACGCTTTGTTTAGAACAAAGCTCTAGGTGGACAATCATTAATTTTGAAGTCCTTACGCCAGTAACTTAGAGGAAAGAATATTGTTTCAAGTAACCGATACTGTGTTAAAGGCATTAGGTGATGATTAATTCTACTTTAAGTTCTGAACCTTTCTTGTGAAGATTACTTACTGGGATGGAAAAATACTAATCTATAGTTAAGTACTGGTAGCAGGTTCTAGTTCCATGCACATGAGTCACGACCAGATATTGTCACAATCACACTGGGTAGTATTCTTTCCTTTTTGTGATGGCCTGATCTCAGCATATGCACAGAAGAAAAAAAATGACAAACAGCTTGAAGTATTGCACCCAGTTCAACTATTTATCACAGTACAGAAATTGGCAGGAAATACATATGAAGAATCTATAGACGTTGTAATCACCAAATTAAATTAGACAGCACTTATGGACGCTTTCAGGAAGCTGATGCTACTCAAGTATGCACTTCTTGACACCTCACTTTCAGATCACTCTCCATAACAGTTTCCATGAACATGAACATAAAGAGAATGTATTTTAGGTGTATTAGTCTCTTACTGACATGCTATTTTAGCTGCTAAACACTTTTTTAGCATTTCTACACTAATGAACTCTGGTACTTGGAATTGAGGCAGAAGGTATTTTCCACCAAACTTCCAAAAATTTCTGATTAATTTAGGGTTAGAATTCTAGTACAGAAAGGCTACCTGAAGTTTGCTTAAGGGTAACTTGGCAGCCTCCAGGAGCCGTAAGGCTGTATCTCTGTCTGGAAATAGAGCAATGAAACGATAAAGAGGGGATAGAGAGCAAGCCTGCCATTGCACATTTGGACACCTCTATCAGGGCTGATCTATGCATCTACTACCAGTACTTAATGCATAAATCTTTCCTAAGGAGTGGAACATGCTGAACAGAAGACACAGCAAGTTATACCCTTACCTGGTTCTCCTGAACTAGGTGTTAAGTCGGCAGTGTCAGCCCCAGCTATGGGTTCCTCTGAATCTCTCACAGCATACTTATTAATAAAACGCACACGCTCCTGAAAAGCCTAGAGAACAAAGTTTTATAATCCAGTAAGAAAACTTTTACTGCATATTTTAAATCTCAAAGAATTTTCGACAGTAGGATTCTATAAGTCTTCAATAAGACCTTACACCAGGGTGCAGCGTGCAAGTCTGCCTGATGGTGGAATCAGAAAACCAGGATGCCACTGAATCAGTCCTGAGACATTGCACTTACACTAAAGATCACTGTCCAATGAAATACTGGGAAGTCACTGATCTCTGAGCAGTTTAAAATAGTATCTGTATTAAAAATAAAACAAAAGCTCTATAGCTGAATGTATGGCTACTGCACCTCCTTAGGGAACGATCACTTCATCCTAGGAGCTCCTATAGCCTGATGATTTAAACTTCCTCCTGAAAAATGAGACCTTTGGGTGCAAACCCTTTCAGACTCAATTACTTTTGATGCCAAAACCAGACATCAGCACTTCAATCTTTTCAGAAGGTGACTTTGCCTCACTTGGCATTTTCTTAAGGGCTGACATTGCCAGAATGGACAGAGAAGCCCTTTGGCTTTTGGTCAGCCTGGAGTCAGGCACTCAATTTCCTGAGTCAGAGGGCCTGAGAATGGGCAGAAATTTGGCCAGGGTTGTCAAGCAGAAAGAAGAGGGGAAGCTACTTAATCTGGATAGCACACCCGCAGTTTAGACCTTGTTTTAGCACATTCTGCTGTCGCTGGAATTTTCTTAACAACAGCTGTTTTAAAAAAAGGTCACAAACTTAAGGAGCTTCAAAAATGGAGCCCTGTAGTTGCAATTCAGTTGATTTTCTGATTAAAAAAGGCAACGGTGATAGAACCAGATTCTGAAGAGTCTTTACACATCAAAGGGTATTCATTTCTAGCTAATCCTTAGGAGGCTGTACTTGCATTTTCAGTCTCAGCACAACCAATTAAAGCTGCAGAGCTGCATCTTTCCTTAGTTCAGAATTTAATAGAGTAGTGTCAGAAAAAGTTTTGAGCTTTGAATACACTGACAAGAACTGAGAAAATCTGCGAGTGTAACTGGGGAGACTCACGTCTGAGGTTCATTTCCGAAAGATAATATAAAAAAGGACAAATTTCTAAGCTGGGGGTTATGGCTGAATGTCCCTTAAAGGGCAATGGTATCGGTGGTGATAGGGAATGACTGTCAGGTGAGTTCGAAGACTGCACTTTGTTCTTTTATTTTCTTTGGTAATGACGCTTCCAATTCTGAATCAGCATTGCAACTTTTTGCTTTGCTAGAAAGAACATGCATTATTTTTCCATCTCAAGCATGTAGCACATCCAAAGCACCCAGATGCAGCTGGCAACTAAATCAGTCTTGCTTCTCCAAAACAGTGAATTCATACTGAGCGTGTTACAGGCTCATGGGTAACCTGCAATGCAGAATGAATTTGGAATCCTGGCTAAGGGACAATTTGAGTACCGATATGACCAGGTGCCATATCTGGTCATATCAGTATGGATGATACTGATATTATCAGGAGATGGTATCTTCATCTTCAGGAGAAATCATTTTTGGCATGTTTATAGCAGTGTATTTCTCGATAGAATCTGTTCATGCTAAACATTAAACTTGTCACAAGTAGCAGCTTTGCAAATGTGTAGAGGTAGTGGGCTTTCTAAGGAGAAACTTTTCTACGTTTTGTAAAGCAGAATGGAAAGTCTCAGTGATCTACAGAAGCCTGAAGTAGATGATCTGGATTCCTGCCCAGAATTCAGGCACATAATCACTTTTAATTCTTTAAACTGTAAAATCGCCTGTCTTACAGAGTGGTGAAGAGGACAACCCTATGAAGGCAGGTTTCTGTTGTGGCAACTGCTCTACCAGCACAACAACTCCTGCAACTTGTGAAGAAACATCACTGTAAAGACAGCACTCTGATATTACCTTGACAGCTCTCCCTGGCTCTGCAGACTCCCATGCTTGTTTCATGGCTCTGATCTCATCTACTCGCCGGGTGTCTTTCTTCACATCCAGAAAGTCTGCCTCTTTCTGTTCACTAACTATGTGTAAAATCCAGTAGGGGGTGTTTGAATCTGCTGGCTGAAAGTATCGTAAACATAATGTAGTCACTGGTATACATCTATTACCACACTTTAGGATGAAGTTATGTTTTTGTATACTGGTATTTTTTCTGACTGATATACATTGTACATTGACAGACTTTGATATGCATTATGACACAAAGAGAGGCTGCCAAAGGAAAGAAAAATTACCTTGCAATGCCTGGAAACACTTTCAGGTATTTTGTTTACATGTTTTCCCCCACTCCCATAGAGCATGCTCCACACTCCCAGTTCTTTTGAACAGTTTGTCTGAACAAGAGTATTTTGTGTGATTGTTCATGCAATTGTTTTATCTACCTGCCAAGCTCCTCTCTTTTCTTTTCCTTTC
>VWPU01003072.1:0-40419 GCA_013398955.1 Callaeas wilsoni
GACCCCGGGGCACTGGCAGCTGTTACACAGAGCACAGTGTAGCAGTGGCAGTGACAGTGACAGTGAGAGACCCCAGGGCACTGGCAGCTGTAGCACAGAGCACAGTGTGGCAGTGACAGTGACAGTAACAATGACAGTGACAGTGAGGGACCCCGGGACACTGGCAGCTGTTACACAGAGCACAGTGTAACAGTGGCAGTGACAGTGACAGTGACCGGGAGAGACCCCAGGGCACTGACAGCTGTAGCGCGGAGCACAGTGTGACTGTGACAGTGACAGTGACAGTGACAGTAGCAGTGAGGGACCCCGGGGCACTGACAGCTGTAGCACAGAGCACAGTGTGGCAGTGACAGTGACAGTGAGAGACCCCAGGGCACTGGCAGGTGGCAGCTCAGAGGAGGAGAGCAGGCTGGTTTCGGGGGCGATGCTCTGCAGAAGCGGTGCCACCGCCCCGCCGAGCACGCAGCAAGCGCGGCTCCTGCCGTGTGCCCGCGGGTCCCTGTCTCAGGACGGGACAGGCCAGGCTGCAGAGCAGCCCCTCTGCAGCACTTCTGGACATAAATAACGCTCCAGGCCCCGCTGCAGCACTCAGGCTTCGCTGTCTCCACCGCAAAACCACAATTTTTATCTTGAGATGTGAGAGCAGCCCGAGAGAAGCGAGCTGCAGAAAGCATGTTATTAAGGAATGTAATTGTTTTCATTATGAATATTTCTGCCTCTCCTTTTGTTCCATGCAAGTGGTGCCCCCAGGTCTGAGCATTAGGGCTTGCCATGGAATAAGGAGCACTGGAAGAACTGCCCTTCTCTGCCTTCAGCCAAGCCCACTCAGACAATTTGCAAGCTCACCGTGACCATCACAGTGAGATTTATCAACAAAAGAACCAGGAGGACAACAGCCATCCTTTCAGGGATGGATCCCTCCTGGTTCACCAAATCCTGGACAAGTCTAAAAGTTGCAAAGCCTCCATTTGGGCTGTTCATTTGAGTTTCCCTGCTAGGAACTCTTCTCTATTTCTTCTTTTGGCTAGGACAGAAATGTAATGATCTATTTTTGCATGCTCCAACTTTATTTCCAAAACATCCTCACAAGAAGGAGCACATGGCTCTCTGTTTGTGCTCTCTGTGGAAGAATTGTTTTTCATTCTAGCCTTGAGAGTCATTAGGAACTGTAGTTTCTTTACCTGCAGTGTGTACACACACATGCTTGATTTCTTTTTTGAAACCTTGAACTGTTCAGGGTTTTTTTTAATGAATTAAAGAGTTTTGAGTCCAAAAGCTGTTAAGAGTTTAGGTCCCAACTGCCATCACTTTGAGGAGACTTTCTAGAAAAGCTTCCACTGTGGGCATTAGAAAGTATGAGAATGAGGGTAACAGAGAAATCCACAACAATGTTACAGGGTTTCATCAATAATCTTATTTCTCATAATCACAGGCGTTTGTGCAAAATGTCATCTCTGCACTGGGATTTTAAATGTCACTCACCGACAAGCTTGCTGCCAATTGTCTCTGAGCAGAGATAATGTAACACAAGTGGAAACCACAGGCGGTAAACTGGCCTTAGTGATTTCTCAGAAGACTTGTCCCCGAGTTGTAAGGCAATAGTGTGTGGGGACAGAGACCCCAAAAACAAAATGTGTCTTTTTTCCTGTCGTATCAGAGCACAGTAATAAATTTCACCATCTGAGGATAAAATTATTACTACCATTGGTAGAGCATCACTTGTACAAGACCCCCAGAATAAGATTTTACATCTTGTGTGACTCTGCTAAGAGCAGATGGACCAAATGTCTCAAGGCGCCATGAACTGCAGAGAGAAATGAACTTAAAGGCTTTCCCAGAGAGTTACTAATTAATAATTACTGATACTAATTCACAGAAGGAATGAGAGAGCATGCACACTTGGCATGTGCAGTGTTTAGATATTATTCCCATTACAGACAGGAGCACGGGAGGGTAGCAGAGCATTTCTGACATCTCAGGTGGAAATCTCTGGGGCCATGGATGTGTTCTCCTTGGAGAGTTTCAGACATATGCCAGTCAGCTGGTAGTGTCAAATACCAGCCAAAAGCAAAATAACTGCTCTTGTGAAGTAGTTCCACAGGAATTAGCACCATCCAGAGAGTTCATCCAGCCCTACCAGCAGTTCAGTTACACGGAGTGGAGTCGCCTCCCAACCACAATTGGACAAATAATCTACTTGTACCAGACAGATTGTGACAACACTGTAAAATTTTAGTGCTAGCACAAAATGGTTTATTCCCTTTAGCCAGTATTTAGGTGGGTTGCTTTATTTCAATTTCTTAAAAGGAAAAATTATGTGAGACTCTTGTAGACAAGGCAGGATGCTCTGGCTATATGAGAGAGTAATGAATTATGAGTAATGTATTGATTTTCTAAAAAGTAAGTTAAAACCTGTTGAGACTCCAAATGAAATTGGGAAGATTTATTGCATGTTGCACACAGTCAGCAACCAGTCATTCCTGAAGGATTTGAAATAGTGTTAAAAACAATGCAAAACAACATAAATACTGTTAAATTTCTAAGACAAGCAATAAAAGAATTCATTAACTAGTGCAGGAGCACATTAACCAAATATGTCAGATTAGAGAAATGACACCGGTGAAGCATGTTCAGCACCTCAAAGCTCAAAGGTGTGAGAAAACCAAATCTGTGAACCAGAAAAATCCCTGCATGTTTTCAACTTGACTGTAAGCTGACTGCTAATATCTTGCAAGTGCAGTGCTACGAAGCATTCAAAGAGAAACTAAACGCTTTGGAAAACAAGTGCTTACAAAAACTTGCACACATGAGTAGAAATCGTTTTTTCACAAACACAGGGACCTTGAGAAACCGGCAGTCAGTAGCTTGTCTTCAGCAGAGCCAGCAGTGCTGGCTTCAGATCCTCTGAAATCCGTAACAGAATGCCTCCTGCATGAGGTACTGGGTGGAAAAGGAGTCCCAAGCAGCCACCAGCAAGAGACAGGTGGGAGAAACTGGCTCCAGACCACTCTCCCAGTGGGTTTCAGACAGGGATCGAGTGGCACTTACAGCTGCTGGGAGCACATAAACACTGGATGGCAGGGGTCACTGGAGACATCCCAGCGTCTGCCATGTGTCACAAGCCACGAGAGCACAAACTGCTTCCCTCCTGTATCCTGCCCTCCTGCAAAACGTTTTGTGGCTCAGCTGGGCTTATTGGCTTCCTTGGCATCTGAGTTCAGGCACGTCCTTGTCAGACACACCTGAGTTAAGCGGTGAAAATGCTTTTTCCAGCTACATTTTCCTGGGTCTACGGGCTCCATCAGCACTAATCTACATGTGCTGGCTGATTTCTCCAGTTTTGCAAATAAGCAAAAGTATTTTTGATGAGCCTTTCCCTTCCAAAGCACTTAGCCCAAGCCGCTCCATCCAGACCTGGTCCCTGAGGCATTTCAGACACGCTTTGCACCTTGCCTCTTGGGTTTTCTCTGATCCTGACCTGCTGTCCTTGCTCAGCTGCCTTGGCTTGCTCCATCCCTGTTCCACAAACTCTGACACTGGAGCTGCAGCCCTGCTCCCCCACCTGAGGCTGCTTTGCTCCCAGCTGTAATTCCTGTCATTTATCCCAGGGATGGGGCTGGGGACACCACCAACACCCTGATATCGTTCTCACTGCTGCCAGTCCCATCCCAGCCTCAGAACTGCACTTCCCACCTCTCCTTGAAAACCATTTCCCTCCCCAGAGGCTGAGACAAGAGACAGAAAAAGAAGCAAAGGCAACAGAATTAGCCCAGAGCAATTCTGTCTGCAAATCTGGGGGTGAATATTTCAGTTTTTCTGCTTTCCAGGGAAGCTCTGAGACAACTGTGCATCTTCAGAGCGCTCCAACCCTCTTGGGCAGCCAATCCCCAATTCTTCCCTGACACTCTGGAGCCAAATTCTCCAGCAGTTCATTCACCACTGCTTGGGTTAATCGTGGTGCTGATTCTCTGTCCCTCTGCACAGGTACAGCCCATGAAATGGCTCAGTGCATTTCATTTTCCTCAGCAACGTGTCACTTCTTTTTTTTTTAAATTTGTTTAGACTAAGCCAAAAAACCCACCTCCACTACTGTTTCATTTCACAGCTTTTTGTTTTTTCTTCACCATTGTGGTCGTGTTTGCACAGCAGTATTACTACAGAAAGCTGATCTCAAATGTCACTGTGCTCATTGTGAACCTCCCTGTGCTGCCTCTCAGGGGTTTTGCCCCTTTTTGACTAAACCTGCACTTTGTTCCAAAAATGCAAATGTGATGAAAGGTGATTGACTATGGGCACCTCAGTTCCTAGATTGGTACCTAATTTGTTGGTTCTTCCCCAGCTCTTCACCCACCCCCGAGCTGGGCTTTTCCAGGGACAAAGTCTGAATTTGTTCCAGCACCAAGTCTAGCAGAGTTCAAGAAAAGTTAGGGCAATGAGACATGGAATAGACAGGGGCTGAAGGGTTCTTTTCCATTTTCTTCAGTGATTGGTTTTAAAAAGAAAAACCTCACATGCAGATTTTGTAATTAAAGTGGAAAACAGTTATCATGTTTTCTAGTGGGACGCTGTTAGGAGGAGTTAACACAGTATTTTGCAAAAAGCCTTGATTCACTATTTAAAAAAAAAAAAAACACAACAAACTACTAAAAGAAACATCCATTTATTTGCAAGATATATGAAACAGGTTTTAATGTATGCATGAAAAAATCAAGGAATGGTACCAAGCCCCATCACAAACACAATTTATCCAGGTCTGGCCACATGGAGACAGCATCTCTTTGCTCACAGGGGGAACCTGCACCAGCCACCCCCAGGGAGGGGATTTCTCCCTCAGGTCTGCTGCACAGCATTTCATGAGTGATATCTGGAGGGAATGGGCACTCGTGAGGGGCAGGATTGGCTTGGCAAGCTGGGATCTCCTCAGAGCTCAGCTCTGGAGAGGAATTATCCTCTGTGCCTGGCTCTGCTCCAGCTGTGCACTCATCAAAGACAAACTGACCCCAATCCCTGAAAAAATAAACAATTACATCAATAGAGAGACACTCCAGTCTCAGCCTGACCTCAGCACACACACGCTATCAGTCCTGCCCTGTAACAAGGCAATTCAGAATTCCTTTGTGGAAGATTGTTGACTTTGCACAGTGGCCCCAACGCTGCAAAACCAAAACACCCTCAGAGGAGGCCGAGCCCTTCCTCAGCCCAGCTCCCCACAGCCACCTGTTCTAGAAGCTGTTACTAAACCAAATCTAGCCTCGCTTTGCCCCATGTGAGTTTTGATAAATCCCTTTGATAAGAAGGGGTTTTAGGTCAGCCCCACCCGTGCCCAGATGGAATGCAGGCGTTGGCTTTGCCCCAGATTGTTTCACCTTGTGTTGTACAGTGTGGAGTCACTGACCTGGAGAAACACCCTGCTGAGACAACACCAGCACGTCACAAACATTTCTGCTGTCCCAAGAAGCCACCGGGACCCAAGTTTCGTCACTTTGCTCACCAGGCGCATCAAAACCCCCTTCAGCCATGTCAGTAGCTCTGACAGACGCAGTAAATGAAAATCTAATTGATTGTGTTTTTTGGGACCATCATGACCTTGGAGCAGGTGAGCTCACACGGATCCAGCCCTTCGTTTGTGATGCACCCTGCCACGTTTCTGAAGTTTCTTCAGAATCGATTTCCCTGCTGTAACTCGAGTAGTTTTTGTGGGCTTCCAAGCAGGGGTTCAGAGATGCAGTGAGGCAGGAGTCCAGAGTGAGGAATGAATTATTTATTAAATGTACAATACCATTTATATATTCTAGTTCCATACAGCAATTGAACAGTGCTCACACTTCTCCTAGGGTGATTGGTCAAAGTCTCAGACACCCACTTAGAAATGTTTTTTCCTAATATAATGTACACAAGGTCAGAAGATACCAGATATGAATGCTATTTACAAAAACCCTATCTATTGTTTGCATAGCTTACACAGCAAAGGAAAAGTTCTCACAGAATGAATGCAAGAAGAGAAAATTTCCCTGCTAACAGCATTTCAGCATCCACATAGTTTTAGCTGCCTGAACTCTTGGGCAGCCCCGAGGATCCGTGAGAGAGCTGGAATCCACGCCTGTGTGGATCCATTGCAAACCATTGAACAGAACTGTGGGGTCTTCCTGAGCACTTAGCACAGCTCAGAACCAGACCTCCCCATCCATCCCACCTCCCCAGAAAGAGTTATTTGGCAAAGAAAGAAGCCCATATGTTGCATTTAGCCCCAAAATGCTGCTTTTTCACGCTGAACCGCAGACACCTGTCCAGGGTACCTGCATTTCACTACATTTTCTGCACATTACCAAAAAAACCCCATTAAAAAAGTAGAAACAGCCTTGGAAATGAGGTTTTTCTTTCCACTGAGGAAGGCAGGTGATAGCGATTTCAATTGAGGTGGTTGAAGCAGCTCTCAGAGCTGCCTGTAAGGGAATGGTCGATGCACACAGGGTCCCAGCTGGCAGAAGTTTATTCACCTCTGGAACAGGGGTTGGGTCTGACCAGTGTGCTACGCCTGGAGCTGTAGGACATGTCTTCATATATCACATTGAGCTGCTTCTTCTGGACATCCTTCTTCACCTGCAAAACACAGGAAATAGCCATTCAAAGCAGAGCCTGGAAAGACCTCAACCAAGGAGTCATTTTCCATCTTAGGAGTCCGTCTACATCATCTGTTGGAAGAGGAAATTCACTTTTAAAATTCATCTCATGACCCAGTGAGGTCTTAGAGGAACTAAGTGGAAATTAGCAGCTTATTTATTAACTTTCTTTTATGAGTCTGATGCAATTTCACTAAAAGTTCCTTCAAGAGTTGGATGTAACTGTAGCTCTGACATAAATAAGGCTCATTCTTAGCCTGTTACTGGTAACACAAGACACCAGTTCCCACTGGGCTTTGACAGAATGATGTTACACTACTGGGTTTTAGCAGTGCTGGATCCACATGCGGAGGGACGAGACAGGAGCCTGTGAATCATACACTTAATTTTCTGTAATCTTTATGGAACAGAAGGATCTATCAGAGACAATTTCTGGGCACTTTCTGCAGTATATGAATAGAAATAATCCCAGCAAAGGAAAAAAATTTAATAATTTTTTTTTTCTAGAATGGGCCAAATTTTTTCTCCCAGCGCTACTTTCAGACGTCAGGCTATTTTATGAGTTTTGTTGCCCTTGTGTCCCCCTCCAAGTGTTCTCTTACATCTCTTACAAGCTTGCTATGCACAGCTCCAGTCCCGATTCACAAAAAAATTTTTAAAAAGCAAGCAAAGCAGAACAGTGAGGGGCTTTGTGCAGGGATACACAGACAACAAATGGCTGTGTCAACCACACAGCTCACTCGAGGTTTGTTATCAAAAGACAAACAATATCTCATTTACAAAGGGTTACAGAAATATAAGACACTGTGTTAGCTGCCAAGAGTTTCCAGCTGGAAGGTATTAAACAAGGGCAAACGGGAGAGCAATAGGAAGCCACAATTCCTTAGGTTTATCAGACGTTTGCTTGACTCAGTCACTCTTTAAAAATAGTATCAGTTTTCTCCACCCGCCACAGCTTTGCTGAGGTGACAGCGTACTTACATTCACATGGTACAAGGTGAAGGACACCAGGGCACAGAACAGCAGTGCCACCACGATGAGAAGGGCATACAAACCCCAGGAGCTCCTCTTGCATGCCTGGGAATGTGCCTGGTCCACTTCTGCGTTTAAAATTACAGTAGTATTATTATAAATACGAAGAGGTAGAATTTTAGTTTTATTCTGAAAAAAATAATTTTACAGGTTAACCAAAAGTTCGGATTTCAACAGCTACAGAGCCATGTTTGTCATGCCATTATTATTCTCACTGGAATTCCCTGTGCCCTTCCAGAGGCTGGGGGTGGCTGCAGGTGGGTCAGCAAGGAGCACTCCACAGAGGCAGCTTCCACACCACTGATAGGACCACACACTCCTAATGGGAGCAGGAAATGTTTTCCTGCAGTGTTGCTACAGCCCTGAGGGCTCGGAATTATCCAAGAGCCAGGCTGGTGAGAGGTACAGACGGAAGCTGGAGGATGCTGTGGTGTGAAATACACTGAGCAGAATAGTGCTGGTGGAAGGGGTTTCGACTCTCTAAAACCTCAATTAATCCATATCTGAATAACACCCTAATTACTAATCACCCCCTGCTTTGTGCTACTGTCATTTCTCCCACCTCACTTTACTGAGTCGTTGCCCCACTTGGGGGGGAGGACCACAGTTGCCTTTGCAGACTGCAGGAAAATCCTTTGTGACTCTTAGGTCCTTTGTAAACCTTATTTTACAAAGGCCTCGGCAAAGCCCAATGCACGGGGTTAAATTGCACCAGTAAGACCAAAATCAAGCACTCTGCTGCTGGTTCTGACTTCAGCAAATGGGCACAGCACCATCCTGCAGAAAAATAAAAACCTGTCTTTAGAGCGCAGAAAAATCAAAGCCCCTCTTGGGAACACGGAAAAATCAAAGCCCCTCTTGGGAACACGGAAAAATCAAAGCCCCTCTTCGCAGCACGGGCTCTCAGAGTGCTCAGTGCTTAGCAGGGCATGTGAGAACGTCTCTGCTGTGGTCTGTGGTGCTTGAAGCAAATGCCTGAGGACTTGTTTTGTGCTCCCCAGCGTGTTCTATTCTTAAGCACAAGACTTGCTAGAGGGAATGGTTTCTAAAAGCCATTTATGTCACGTTAAGGTCAAAGAATTGGTGCTTTTAAAATCCCTCTCATGACCCAGTGAGGTCTTAGAGGACCAAGTAGAAATTACCAGCTTATTTATTAACTTTCTTTTATGAGTCTGATGCAATTTCACTAAAAGTTCCTTCAAGAGTTGGATGTAACTGTAGCTCTGACATAAATAAGGCTCATTATTAGACCGGTTTTTATTCATATCCTTAAAAATGGACAGATTGCACACAGTGAAGTGTTTGTTATCTTGTTTTGACTTCTTTTTCTTTTTCTAAGATGCAGGGTTAGGGCAAGGTCTGAATCCCCTCCGGTTGTACGAGGCAGGTAGAAGCACAGACTCTGTTTCTGTGTCCAAGCTCAACAGGGCACAAAGGAGCCTGAGCCCATTCTCCAAACTTTCCCAGGTTTGCCTGTCCTGACTAAAGTCCCAAAAGCTTTCTGTCCGCCTTTTGCACTAAAACACAACAGATATTTATAAGGAAACAAGCCAAAGGGTCGTACCTTTAAGCAGCACCATGGTGCCTCTCGCTGAGAGCAGAGAGGAATCCTTCAGCTCCTCAGCACAGACATAGTTATCACTGTCCTTTTCTTGTAGTTTGAGTAGAGTTATCACAATTCTGTTTCCTTCCCTTGAATACTCCACGCGATTCTCAAAGTCAGAAGAAACCTTTGACACGTTCAGATTTGACGCCGACAGAACTGTGCCGGGCTGCACGTGAGTCCTGAGCAAGTGGAACTCCTCATCTTCAGGTGAGCTTTTCAGCACACAGGTGATGCTGACAGACTGGCCTTGCTCAGGGTTGGCAAAGAGGGGTGACTGCTTCAGAGCGCTGCCAGATTTAGCTAAAAGCAGAGAGATTAGTGGCTGTCACATGCTTAACACGGTGCATTTTAACTGGGGAGCAAGGGCACAGAACAGACAGAAAGAACAGACCGTAGAAATGGAGATAAAATGGATTTTTAAACATGCTTCGCACAGGTTTTGAGAAGGAAGATGTATTTTAGTACACCCTGGCATATCTTCCTGCCTCAGGATCTGAAAGCAGGGCTGACCAACAGGTTTAGCTGTTTGTAAAGGGTCTGCGTCTGCATCTCCCTAAAAAATTACATATACTGACCTCCTCTAAGGGAATACAGCCTGATCAGCACGTCCTGGAGCCATGCATCACTGCCTGCTTTCTCAAGTGAGATGAAGCCATACAGAGATCTGGGGGCTATTGGTCTGGATAAAACCAGACAGTGTGGGTCCCATCAATGCTGAAAATGGTCTATGAGAACGGAGTGGTTATTAATGACCCACTGTCCAGCTGGGAAGACATTCCACTGAGTTCCTCTGAGGACAGGGCTTGTTCCTTTTAACATTATCATTAAAGTGGCTAAGGGAGTGAGGACAGAATTTATCATGTTTGTAAAGGGAAGGCTGGAAGCATTTCAGAGAAGAGGATCAGCATCAAAAAGAGATATAAAGCAATTTTTTAAAATAATTTGCAGAGACAATACACAATAAACACAATGTGATTCAGCCAAGAAGTTTGAAAGGAGAAGCCTAAGGGTGGAGATGATAATCCTTCATGCATATAAATTACTATTGCTGATCAGCAATCAATTAGATTTCACATGCCTTGGGGACAGGAAAGGAAGAAAACCCTGTAAGCTTTGGGAAAGATGTTTCAGGTTAGAAGGTCTCATCAGAAGGATGGGTACACAGAGGAATAAACTGCCAAAGAATAATGTGGACTCAACCCTCTTCTGATGCAAAAAAAAAAAAAAAAGACAGAAAAATTGTTCCCCCAGCCAGAAACACCTCCCAAAAGGAGAGCTTCAGCCCATTCATCAGCTCCTTACTAACAAGAGAAAAAATCCTTTACTCACTCATGCCCAACCTGCAGACCCTGCCTAACACCAGCTTGCCAATTATTATCAATTTGTCATTTAAGAAAAATCAGTAAAAACAAATGAGATTTGCAAAAACTGCTACCAAAAAAACACCCTCTTTGCTCTGCTGTTACTTTTAAAGGTCTGACAAGTTGTTTTGGAAAGAGCTGTGGGACCTCACTGTTTCCAAACTGCTGCAGCAACCCCTGACTCATGGGAAAATCCCTAGTTGGAATTAATGAGTCACAAATTAATGTTCTAGGGTGGTTTGGGGTTTTTTTGGTACCATACTATCTAATGTATTTTCTTCATTGTTTCAGGGAGCAAACCCACACTTTCCTTCAAATCTGTACATGACCTGAGCAGACACAGAAAAAGTTCTGTCAGACTCGCCCCTCAGTGTGTCTTCTTCCAATCTTTGATTTAAAATATAGATCTGTATTTAATAATTCGTGACATAAAAGGTCAAATTGCAATACCTTTGACCACTACTATGGTTGTCTTCCCATACAGGTCCTTGTGATGGTCATTGATTTTAACAATCTCAGAGCATAGGTAGATTTTGGAATCAGATTTCTGTAACCTGTGCAGGATTATCCTGAAATTCTCCCCTTCCTTTGAATAATTGATGCGATTAACAAAGTCAGGATTGATACTTGGAGGTTCCAGCTTGGGAAAATATATCATATTGAGATTCTCTCTGATAGCTGTCAAGTACATCCCCACTTGATTTTGTGAACCATTCATTGGGCAAGTTATGCTGATGGAGTCTCCTTCCCAAGCACTGATAACGTCTGCTGACTGTTCATTTCCTCCACCTAAAAATAAGAAATGTAATTGAAATTGTAATATCAGAGTTCCTCTTGGTCTGTTCATATCAAAGTAGGTTTCAAAACCAACTCCTCCACCAACAGAACAGCTCTGTAAGACTGGTCCTCAGTCTCCCTGTGCTGGATATGTCATTTTTTGGCTGCCCTGGCACCTCTGGTGCCTTTCATGCCCACTGACCTGAGCAACTCAGCACCTTCTCAAGCTTCAGAGGCCTTGGCAAAAAAGTGGCTGCTGTCACTCACACAGAAAATGTAGTTCTCTCTGTAGATTCCCAGGATGTTCCTATTGGTTCTCAAAATACAAATTTCACTAAACTCAGCCTGATAATTGGAGCTGGCTTAAGATCTAATTCAGGAAAGCAAAGGCATGAAAAAACAGCAGAAAATGGAAGAAAATACACTTTTCTTTTGTCTTTTTAAAGGAGTATCTAACAACCTCAGGGAACTGCATAATACAGATTCTCAGGAAGTGGACTGCAGAAGGTCTAAATCCCGTCTATCCTAAGAAACAAAGGTACACAAATGTACAATGAGACCCTTGGAGTTCTCTAATGACCCCAGCATGCAAAGAAACTGAACAGGGAGCACTTGTACAATGAATAGTGAGGAACAGAGAGATCAAATGGGAAACACCTAAACGAAGCTACATCAGAAGCAAGGGAAGAAAAACTAAATAGAGAGCATTGCATGTCTAAGAGAAACATAGTTTAGAAAAGGCTGAAAAAAAAGGAAAGGAAATATTGAAATGTAAGAAATGTAAGAGCAGCGATGTTGTACGTACCGTCCTGGGCAGGGAAGCACGGGAGAAGCAGAAGAAAGAGGGGTGCAGCTGGGAGACACGACATCCACAGCATTTTCAAAGGTCTTTTTAGTTGTTCCCTCAATCTGACCAATGAGTTAAAGTCCTGATGAAAGAATTGTAAGGCCCAGGTTGGGCTGTTGCCTGCCAGCTGCCTGAGCTGTCTACTAAGAGAAGTCAGCAGAGCTTAGCTTTTGCCTTCGTATCACAATGATTGTGATAGAGGGGGAAGAGCCATTTCTCTGGGAGGGGCATCTTGGGTTTCTTCACACTTGAACCACCCCTGGTTTCCTGCTGCTGAGCAACCCCCAGCCCCCAGGGCAGCAGTAGAAAGCTGTCTATGGGGAGCACCTACCTCCCTTTTGAAGACAACTGAGAAAAGGGAGGCTCAAATTTGGTCTTCACAGTGCCAAAGTCAGGCAGTTTGTCCCCCAGCCATGGCCTCCCTGGAAATGCAGGGGCTTGGTAGAATCAGTTCAGTTTGTCAGGGCTCCCACGGGCTCAGATTGGTGGCTGCAGATGCAAAAGTCTTGGCTTTGTAAGGAGCAAGGAGATGAGAGATGCTCCATTACTTCAGGAAAACCCTCAATTATTACACAAGCCCTGCACACAAAATAGCAGGTTTGAACTGCACCTTGGCAATGACAACGTGAATAATTCCCAACAGGAGGAGCTGGAGTTCCTTCAATAAACACCAGCCACTCACACCCAGATTCCCCCAGGTCAGACCTGACCCACAAACCAGTCCACCTGAGATCACTGGTAGGAGAAAGGGGATTTCACAGAAATCCGCAGAGCCCTAAAGAGGTCTTTTGATCTTGTTGCTAAAAGGATCTATTTGAGGAAACATCACTACCTGAAAATCTCAGGCTTTTCCTTCTCCCTTAACTTTGCTGCAAAGCCAGGACAATAAATAATTCCAAAGTTTACCAAGACAATAAAGCCTTTTCCACCACAGCAGAGTACTCTCTCAAAGTGAAAATTTAATTTGCAACCCAGAAAGCCAATTATATTCTCCATGTCTACTTAAGAAGTAGAAAGAGCAATGATTTCTAAGAGAACAAACTGGGCCTAAGGCAGGACCACTTAAAGAAGACATTTTGTTTGTGCCCAAGCAAGCCTTCAGGCCTCTTCCATTCCCTTCTCCAAGTGCCTGTGCAACCTTTCCAGCCCCCAGCTCGTTCAGCTCCTCTTCCAGAGCCCTGCCCAGGAGATGAGAAAGTCACTTGATCCCAGATGAGAAGCAGGATACTGGCTCTTCCCTTCTTTAAAATGTGATGCGATGTAATTAGTGCCTAATTACCTGCAATTGGACTTTCACTTTCACTTTTGGAGTGCAAGTCAGCAGTGTCACAGAACTATGGACGCCAGGCAAGTCCATGCTGATGTGCAGTACACTGCAGTGGGAAAACATGGAAAAAAGCAATCACACTCCCAAAAACTTCCCAGGAAACTGCTTAGAAGTACCTTGGCAGCCACCCTGTCCCTCTAGGTACTGCACCAGCGATGTGAACAGACTGGATTGGAGATCTGCTCCCCAGTCTGGCACTACCTGGCCATGCAAGGGGTCCCAGGCTCTGTATGTTCAGGGCCTGTAAGCACAAGGTACAGGTAAGATCTGCTGCTTTCTTCTCTCTTTCTTCTCTGGGGTTTTTTGGGGTGGCATGAGGCAAAGCAAACGGTCAAAGTAGATTTTAACTCTCAGCAAATGCAGCACAAGGTTGCAGCAGGGAAGTTTTCTGGAGAGTGCCTGACCCTCTCCTTTCCCCTCTTCCCTACAACTCCAGATCTCGCCACAGAGCCACAAGCTTTTTTTGCCTTGATTTGGTCCCTGACACACAGAACGACCTTTTATTTTCTTTACCATCCTGTGCAAGCTGTCCCCCAGCAAGTCACAAGCAGCAGTCCCACCCTGATGCCTTAGGATTTTAGCTTTTATATTTTCATATATCTGTAAGCCTGCAATTCTTTAGTGTATATCTCTGAGCTCCATACAGAGTGTGAGCAACTGCTTTTCCCATTTTGGTCAGACACATCAATTCCTCTCCAGGCCTGACACTCAAGGCCACCTCACTGTCTCAGGCCCCGAGAAATGGAAACAAAAGTGAGTTGGGGGGGAGCAAACAGAGAGAATGGGACTGCACTGCCTGAAGCTGGAATTGGACAATTAACCTCTGATATGCAAATGGCCAGAACTTCTATCTGTCCCAAAAACGTGTGGCTGTGTCCATCCTGGGTGCAGTCTCTGCGAGACTCCTGCACTGCCCAAGGTGCACCCTGTGAAGGCCTTTCCATAAATCCCTGCCCTTTATCCTTTCTCTCTGTCCAGCCTCTGCTCCAGGGCAGCCTCTCCAAGGCATCGACCCCTGGACTGCCTTAAACTCTAGCTGGATGTGAGAGCAGCAGTGCTTCCTCCCAGCCCACAGCTCACCCTCTCACCAAGCTGCTCTCTTCCACCCCAGCTCTCAGCACAGTCTTTTTAACAGGGACTTCACAGGGAGCTTCTGCTCCAAACGAACCTGTGCCAGTCACAACCAGTCGGGGTTGCTGCAGATTCACAGGGACTAAAAGCAGCCCCTGGGAGCAGGCATCTCACGGGCTGCTGCTGGCTGGGCTGAGCTGCTCAGCTCACCCCAAGCTGACCCACCAGCCTTTGCACCCTTCCCTGCCGTCTGAAACAACCTGGGATTCTTCCTGGAAATCATGTCTGGCAGGGGAGCCTTCAGGTCAGACAGTTCATAAAGAAATCCAGAATCCCAGTGCATGATGTCATCTCTGAGTGCATGGCACCAGATGTCCTCTGATGTGCAGATAAGGGAGCAAATACCAGTGCCACTCCCCTGTCACAGCAGGCACAGACGGCTGTGACAGTGACAGGAGTGTCACAGTGACAGGACACAACCCCGGACCAAGGTACCTCAGCACGCCACACGTGAGACAGAAGCCCTTTGCCTCCTATAAATCCACATCTACCCTTTTTCTCTGGGGCATCAGCTGCTGATGCTGGCTCTTCACTGCAACCGATCTCAAAGAGCAGTCAGAAGCTGCGGAAAAGGAGATGCACTGCACTCCCTGTGTGTGAGCTGAACCCCTGCTTTTGCAGAGCACGGAGGCAGCCCTGTGCATGCACTGGTGCATTCCAGCACCCACCTCAGGGATCTCCTTACGGAAGCTGGAAGTGCCTGTGCCAGTGCTGTCAGAGCTTTCTGCATCCTTGGCTGCTCCGAGCAAGAGCAGTCCCTCGGCATCCCTCAGCTGTGAGATGCTCAGGAGGAACCCTTGAACCTGCTAGACAAGAATCCAAGTATTTTAGGGAAACAGTAAGGGTTGTTTACTAACTCCACATCTTTGCCAGATGGACCACTGAGAAAAAGAATTGCCCAGCAATTAAATGTTCATTTTCTGAAGCATTGATTGAGCAAGTTATGCTGAAGGAGTCTCCTTCCCAAGCACCGATAAATGCTCTCTTGACTGTTCGCTTGCTTCACCTAAAAATAAGAAATGTAATTGAAATTGTAATATCAGAGTTCCTCTTGGTCTGTTCATATCAAAGTAGGTTTCAAAACCAACTCCTCCACCAACAGAACAGCTCTGTAAGACTGGTCCTCAGTCTCCCTGTGCTGGATATGTCATTTTTTGGCTGCCCTGGCACCTCTGGTGCCTTTCATGCCCACTGACCTGAGCAACTCAGCACCTTCTCAAGCTTCAGAGGCCTTGGCAAAAAAGTGGCTGCTGTCACTCACACAGAAAATGTAGTTCTCTCTGTAGATTCCCAGGATGTTCCTATTGGTTCTCAAAATACAAATTTCACTAAACTCAGCCTGATAATTGAACCTAGTTTCAGTTCTTAATCAGGAAAGCAAAGGTAAGAAGAAAGTGACAGAGAATGGAAGAAAATAGATTTTTTCTGTTTTTAGTTTTAAAGAAAGGAGCATTTAACAACATCAGAAAAGTGGATAAGACACCTTCTCAGGAAGAGGACTGCAGAAGGTGTAAGTCCAATCTATTCTAAGAAACAAAGGTACACAAATGTATAATGGGACCCTTGGAGCTCTCCAATGACCCCAATACCCAAAGAAATTGAAGAGGGAGTACTTGTGCAATGAACAGTGAGGAACAGAGGGATCAAATGGGAAACACCTGTTCTGAGCAAGTGTTTGAGATTGCTTAAAACATCACCAGCAAGGGGATCAGTAAAATCCAGATTTGATATTAAGTGAGAGCACAACGAAGTTTTTGGCAAGATTCACTCTTCTACTGACTGGATGGTTAAGGCACACTGAGGGAAAAAATCAACAAGAAAAAGAATGAACTGACAACTGTCCTTGTGTGTGTGTTTAGGTGTGTGTGACCAAAATACAATGAGGGCAAGGATAAAAGAAATATGGCCTAAAGGCTTAACAACACTCAAACTGAACAGCACTTAACTTACACCATAAATGGAACAATTTAGCAAAGGAACAACATTTAACAGCATTTAACTTAGCTTATAACATACAACTCAATAATTTAGCAGAGGAATAACACTTAACCACATCTAACTTAACTTGTGTTAAACTTACTTACAGGTATCTGCTCAGATATCTCAGGTACTTAAACAGCGAAGAGAGCAGAATTTCTCCCATGCCAAAGCATCTGCACACACATACAAAGAGTCAGTGCAAGGTACCTGTGAGAAATTCCCCTCAGAGGCAGGAAAATGCTCACTCTGGATGCTTCTGCATGTCCCCAAGGGATGAAGGGTTGGGCCTTGAGGAGTGAGGGGATCGGCCCAGGATCCGTCGTGGTTTGGAGATTCACCAAGAGCAGCAAACGGAGAGTTCCCAGCTCGGAGAGGCCCCACTCAGAGGAAGGTTCTGGTGGAGCTGCTGCGGCCCAGGAGAGCTCCAAGGGTCTCGTTTGTGACCGCTGGTTATAGAGCCCCCAGAGAGGGGCTTCAGTCTCAACGACGTTTCATCCTGGCACACGACTTTTGAAAGCGTGACAACAGGGATGTTGTGCCACTCAGGCAAGAAAAATCCTTCCCAAGGCTGCTCCTGAAGAAAGCAGGGGCTCGTTGGACAGCAGCAGTGCCTGGCAGCAGACGGTGTTTCCAAAAACTCCAGAGGAGCTGAGCCAGGGGCTGCTCGTCAAGGCCAAACCAGCATTTCTGAGATGGCCTGGAAAAGGGGGGATGCACCACCACACAATGAATAGCCAGTGTTTAAGATGAAGTTTTATTGTGATTATTATGACACCTGAAATGAAAGGACAACTATCAAATTATGGCATTTGGTGAGTTAGGCCCCTTAGTATCGTTTGTGGTCTTTTTATTTTATAAGACAAAATAAGATGATCTTTAAGATCCCCTCCAACACAAACCATTCCATGAGCCTATGATTCTATGAGCCTATGATTAAAAATATTCACCTATGATGAGCCTATGATTAAAAATATTCGCCTCTATGTGTATATTCAGTAGCACAATTCACTTGCTGAGGACAAACACTGTAGATTTTTAAAGCAAGTTCTCACTGCTTTTCCTGAGATGTGGCACCTCTGGTGTGCACCAGCACAACTCAGCTCCAAAGGGGCAAGGTGGAACAGTTGGTGGGAATGTCCTCAAATATCACAATCTGCAGAATCACCCATAGGAAGGAGAGGTGTGAAAAAAAGAGCGTTTGAGTGAGACATAAAGATCAGTCTGTGACTTGTGACTGATCTCACTTGAGGTGCCCATATAACTTTTCCTCTCAAAACATGTCCAGCTCTCTGGCCCCAGCTGCTGTTACAGAAAAGAAATTAAACCTGCACATCATTAAACCTGAATACCTCAAGTTAATACAATGCAATTTCCAAAGAAAACCTTCCTCACTCCTTTTACACAGCTCTACTCAGTCAAAAGCTTCCAGCAGTTTTGTTGAGGGGAAAAAAAAAAGGAAGTGCAATTGTGACAGGATGCTACATAAAGAGGAAAAGTCTTTTTCCTTCTATTTCTGAGTTTATTCACAGACTGAACTTTTTACAGGCCACCGTAGTTTTGATTTATTGAGTAAATATAACATTCCTCATGATAAAACACAGTTGACAACTGGATCATCAATACCACAAACTCAATAAATACCTAGAAGCCTTAGAATACCTGAGTTGACATCCCTTCAGGAAGTTTTGACTGTATTCTGGCACATTAAAATTGAAAATTTGCAACAAATCAGCTGAGAGCTGAGTTAAAAGTGTGAGTGTAAAGCCCTGACTGAGGAGGGGAAAAAACCCCACAAACCCATAAAAGCATTGGTCTCCTGTGCCAAACAAAAGGTAAATTTAAGCACAGAGGCCCTTCTATCTTGCTAAAAATTATTAAAATTATTTGAGTCTTTTACAGTAAGAACTTTTCCACCTAGATTTGACTGTAGCAAAGTTCAAGAGGGACACAGCATCCCACATCCTTTGGGATTTCCTGCAGGACGTTTCAGCTACAGGTTTATGGGGAACTAAACCATGGAAGAATGATTCAGCAAGCATTTACATTGCTTCAGGGATCTGCTTTTCCACTTGTGCTGCCACCGGTTTTCGCTCAAGAGCCCTGATACTAAATTAGATCCAATGCAAAAGCTGAGGATTTGTTCAGATCAGGTGGGAATGTGGAATCATTTAAAGCTACCGAGTAGCCAGTGAGGATTCCAGAGGAGCTGTATTCATCGCATGCTGTCTAAACTTCCTGAATTTGTCAGGAAGATTGATACCAGAGTTCTGTTCAGGCTGGGGAGATGCCAAAGCCTCTGTGACCCAATGCCACTCCTGAGGGAGCTGGGCACAGCCTCCCACTCACCCCTGCACAGGAACAAACACACGGAGATGTCCTCAGCCAGCAGGTGGGGGCAAAATCAAATGCTTGTTCAAAAGACCAAACCCCTGTAGTTCAACCAACCAGCCAGCTGTGCAAAAGGCTTCTGTGAATCCAGAGATGACCTGAGAATTAAAAAAATAGCGATGCCTGGCTGCTGCTGTGGCACTGCCAAGTGAAAGGCGTGCGGAGGGCATGGGAAGCGTTTCAGAGCAGCTCACACTTTCAGTCACAGAGAGAATTCAGCTGGTTTCAGCCTGTGCTGCTGAGTCAGCCACGCACCCTGGGGTGGCTGCTGTCTGCAGCCAAGCACCAGCAGCGGATGAGGGCTCCTGGTGCTGCTTGTGCTGCTCACAAGGGCCTGGAGATGGACGAGAGTCCCAGTGCTCGGGGAAAGGTGCGGATGTAGTGAAGGTACACTTGTGAACACAGGATTGTTTGTGAATACAAGAGCAGGAGCTCTCATGGAAAATCAGTCTGTGTTCGCCTCGTTGCTGGACATCATGACAGAGGAGGAGCATGCTGCTGGCAGAGACCTTTTTTGTAGATGGTTATCAAACATGCATGAGGTTTTCTTTGTCAGAAGCCTGTCTTGCTTATAAGCTGCAGAAATGAAGGAAAAATATCTGTGAGACCACCAAAGAAACAGGCTAATTCCAGTGAGAATTATAACCCAAAAGCCTGTATTTAGGCTTGGAAACCTGGAGTGTGAAGTCCTCCAGGCACCTCACTTCTCCTACCTGCTACTGGGCCACTTCTTGCTCTGCTATGTGCGTTCATAGCCATGAACGTGGGTTCAAGTCTCTGCTGAGACCCTGCCCTGGTGCTGTGATCCATCAGCCTCTGCCTTAGAGGGGCTCTAGGACAGACCTGAGACATCACTGGATGTTGCACCCCAGGGTAGGACCTCAGGGCAGTCATCACTGGTAAGTTTTTTACCCCTCCCACCAATATCTCCATTAATCTGTTGATGTAATAACTGCAGCGAGACTGGTTTTGTGCTGTCTTTGCTGGGCTTTGCGAGCACTTGTGCAACTCCTCCTGAAACAGGTTCAGACTTGGAAATTTAATCCTTTGACCTCAGAAAGAAACAACCAGCATCAGTTTCTAGGGGATGGACTAGTTCAGTAACTGAGAGGAGTCTCAGCCTCAGGCATACACAACGTGCCAAAACCACTGGAGCCAAGTGGAAACAGGATAGAAGGGGAAAACCATATGGCAGGGTCAAGGGCTGTCTGTAGAAGTCTCCACAGAGCCCATCCCACCTCTCTCCATGCATATTGGTTTGCAAAACAAACTGCCCTCTTCAATGCATTTAGGAAATATTCTTTCTTAAATTAAAGCTGACTCTGTAGTGCGCAGGGCTGTGAGAGGGAACCACTGTCCTGAAGGCCCTGTCAGCCCATCCCTGGATGTCCATCGGTGTCCTGGCTGGGACACGTCTCTGCCAGGGAAGCTGCACAGCAATGCTGCAGCCTGGGACTGCTCCAAGGAACAGGATCCCATGGAGGGAAGGCTGAGCCCTGCATTTACTTGGCCCTGCCAGCTCTTCCTCCTCGTTTCAAGGAGGAAGCAGTGAGGGAATTCTTTCTGTGCTTATTTTTCATGACAAAGCCACCAGATGGGCACTGTCACAGCAGCCATGGGAGGAGAATTCATTCCAGCTGTCAGCCCAGTGGAGATCATGAGGAATTTCATAAACAACACACTGGAGATGAGATCCAGGAGGAAAACCCTTTATGCTTTTTCCACTGCCTGGTGTGGTACCCACAGGGAACACACAATTCCTCAAACTGTACCTTGGCCACGCTGCAGTCACAGGAAGTCATACATGCTGACCCATCCTGTGCAAACCCCAACAAACAGGAATGTCAACGAGATGCCAGTGCTGTTCTTTCTGCTGGTGAGAAATTCAGGGTTACCTGGAGAGTAGAAGAAAACAGAGCATCCAAGTGAACCAAGCAGGAAGGCCATGCCATGAGCTGCCTCGTAAGCACCACACAGAGGAACCGGTCCCGTCTGATAAAGAGAGAAGGAACTGATGAATGAGAGAAAAAAGAGCCTCTGGCTCATCATATCTTGCAGAAGGTATCTGGCATAATGCTGACTTTATCAACATTCAAAGCAAATTCTTGACACCCCACCACAACAGATACCTTTGAACATCGATCTTACCTGAAATAACCAGCAAGAGGTGTGAGACCCATCCTTAATGAAGGGTTCAAAGACAAATAAGGAAACCCACTTTGACTGGTTTTTAAAAACCTTTTTGTCCATGACCTCAGGAAGATGACAGGGGTTTCTACCATGAATGAAATTTGAATATGTAAAGTCACCTTTAGTTGACAAATGTCCTCTTAGTCTGGAGGCAAAGTCTCATTTAAAACTTAAAAATAAGGCGAATTCTTGGGAACTTGTAGCATGCCCCTTCCCTCAGCATCCCTATGTCTCTCACCATATAATTACAGGAACCTGAGCCTGCGGACATCTCTGTCCAGGACTGGGCACATCCGTTTGCCAAGGCAAATTCTCTGAGACTGGATGGCTGCAGCATGTGTGGGTTCAAGGTATGAATGCACAGCACATCTCCCCGCCCGTGTAAAACTCTGCTCACATCAAGCTGTCTGGACAAACCCCTCTCAAAGCAAAAGGCAAACAAACACAGGAAGAGATTAACCTAGAATTCCCTCACCAGGAATGCCAGCTGGTGGTGCGGTGGCTTTTGGATGTGACTTTTGAGTGTAGCACTTCAGCACACGGATGCGTTTCCAGGTATTTATCTCTGTTTCACAGCAAACATTCTTCTCCTCAGTACTGATGTTACGTCTTCCATTTTCTGAGAAAGATGAAAGGTAAAAAAGCTTTGATTATAAATATGGATCATGTAGAAGACCTTCAGTGAAGGGCTAAAGATGTTGACGAGGTTAATAGATTAAAAAAGTGGATCATGTTGTACAAAATGTTGGAGATTGCTACGATTGCTAGGAGTTGGAGATGTTTCATTCCCTAACAGTCCAAATCAACCACTGTCATTAGATTTCCTTCTCACTAAAGCTGATGATTTGTTCTGGGAATCAAGCATGGAAATATTTGAAGAAGGTAAGAAAGTTTCCACATGCAGTTAAGAATAACAAAACATCTGTAAAAATCTCATCATTACCTTTATGGAATAAAAATATGTTCAAAAATTTTGTAGCTGCGTTTTACCCACAGGAACCAAAGAAGAGGAACAAGAAAGACTAGCAGCTGAGTTAATCTCAGAGACCCCAGGGTGCATCTCCTACCAACCCTGCATCTCTCTGTGCCATTATAGAGCTTATTCTCCTTCCAAGAGAATCTGGAAAACTCCCTCCTACCTGCACCTTTCCCTTTCAAGGGATACAGGCATCCCTGTCTACAGCAATTTCCAGATTTCACTGTGGATGTTTTAGTGTTTTTACACAGTAGTGGCAGCACACAGATATTTTGCAGTGGTGAGCATAAATACAGGAGAGAAATAGTTTATAGTGGCCAGAAATTAAATACACAAGGAATTCTTAGGCTGAACAAAGGCATACAAAGGTTGAGAATTATTTTTCTTTGTTTTCTCCTGTCAGCAAGAAAATTAGAAAGGATGCTCTAAGTCCAACAGGAGAGGTGATAAAAGCTGCTCTCAGAGAACCAGCTACAGACAGAAATGTCACTGACTTGGGTGGAGCTCAACTAAGTCACACCTCTACAACCTGAGCCACCAGGAAGTTTTGCCCTCCTGGAGCCACTTGCTGCATGCATTGACAGGTGTTTGAATCTCTGATTTTGGCAGTTTTGTGAGGAAGCTGGAAAGGTGCTCCTGGTGCTTATTGAATTGGACAGAAGAGCAGCACAGAGCGGCTCTTGAGGCTGGGCCTGGGTCTGGATGTGTTCTGGCTGAAGCAGGCGGGATTCACACGTCGCAACAGGGCACAGAATTTTGCCATGAGAATTGCTGTTGCCAAAAAAACCAAAATAAAAAATCAGAGTAACATGTGCTTATCTGACCTCTCCCAGTGTAGTTTTAAGCAGTGTTTGACCTGAGAGAACTCAACTGACTTTTCTGAATTACTTTACGACTTTTTTTCACAGGAAAAACTCATTCATTCCATTTTGTTTACTCATTAATCTCACTGTCTGCCCAGATATATAACAGTTCAGTTTCATTCCCAGAAGGATGTTTTCCATCAGTTAATAACCAGGCTCTCAGCACAGCATACCTCCAGAATTCGGGGTGCCACACAAGATTCCTGCTCCCCTGGCATTCTCCCAGGTGATGCCATAAATTCCTTCAGGAAAAGAATTTGCTTGCTTAAAGCACATGTAGATGTTTGTTTCTGTGGTCACCAGCTCAATGATTCTATTTGAAAAGAACCTGTTTCGTGTTTCAGCGATTTTTTCAAAGTTTTCAAAACTGATTGCCTCAGATTTGCATGTGCTGCTCTCACAGCCCTTACAGCGGTAGACTGTCACCCTCGTTTTGCCAAAAGAAGAGTCTTCTGTCCCCTTGTCAGGGTCATCACTGGACATGGCAATATCTAAATCAGAAAAAACAAAGAAAAACACGCTTTCTACCAGTTTTCTCCCCAGAGGCTTAATGTTAGACAACAGGATGAGTTTTGGTGGAAAAGCCCAGTCATGGCTCAGGAGACATTGTCTGCCAATGGGCAAATTTTATACAGTATTGGGGCAAGTCTCCAGGATAATTTTTGGGGCTGAACTGTGATAGAATTCTCCCACTGCTTCCACTGGTTTTTTTAACTGGGAAGCTGGCACCTTGGGAAGTGAACTGAAAGACGTTTCTCTTGCTGAGCTTGGGTCAATCATCTGTTCTTGTTCTCTTTGCTTCCCAAGCTCCTTGGCACAATCCCACCAGGTGTCCCTCCAACACACTGCCACATCCCAAGACCACTGAAGTTCAGAGCTGAGCCGCCAGACTGCCCACTCTGCGTGCAGTGTCCCAGGTCTCCTCACTCAGACTCTCCTGGGAAACAGCCATTCCTTTGGAGAGGACTCGCCTCATCCGACATCAGCCAGACCCAAACAGTCACCCCTCCCAAAAGAGGTGATTGTGACACGTCAAACAAATCAACCTTCACCTCCTTAATTTCTCTTCTCACATTAGCGGTTTTGTGGTCTTGGTTTTAACTGGGGACAGCTGAGCTTTCTCCTAACAGTTCAGAGGTTTTGAGCTACTGCTGTGCAGTAAGCACCGGGGTCAACGCAGACACTCACTTGGACAGGGAGCAGCAAGAGCCAGGAGCAGGAAGCCCAAGCGCAGGAGGTGAGGAAAGTCCATGGGGCTGCACGGGGGCTCAGCTTCAGCGGGGCTGGAGCTCTCCCAGATCCTCCACACTGCCAGGGCAGGCTCAGCAGGCTCCTCACTCAGTCTTCTCCCTGTCGGGACATTAAAGGCAGTGCTTAGCACCCAGTGTGTCTGTTCTTTCTGTCCAGACAAAAAGAAAACAGCTCCCAGGCCGAGTGGGGGACAGCTGCCCCCAGCCCAGGTCACCGCGACGGGAGCAAGGCAGAGGAACCCCCACACTAACAGCTGCTTCTGCACTCTGCAAGGGCCAAACTCACACCTTTTCCCACCTCTGCTCAACCACAGCAGTGGGAGACACGAGGTCCTCCTGTGGGGAGAGGGAAATCCCTCCTGAGCCCGTCGGGCAGGAGGCTCCCTGTCCAGGTCCTCGGGGCTCCTCCAGGCAGTGCCCTGCACACAGCCCTCAGCAGGAGCAGCAAATCACAGCTTGGCTTGCTGGCACTTTCAAAACACACCAAAAAATTGACTAAGAAAGATGCATTATACTGAATTAATGTTTCACTTGGCCCAAGATGGAATATCTATTGTCAAATTGGATTCTATTTTTAACTTAGGAGATCTGATGGGAAATATCTGTTCAAGTCCAATGAACAAACAAACAATAACTTGATATTTCTTTCCAAAATATCCTTGGATTTAGTCACAAGTTAATTTTCAACCATTTAAATAAAACTGTCACCACTTTGTGATGTATGTTTTAGTAAAATACTTGCCAAATAAGAAAAAAACCATAGAAAATTCACCTAACTGTCCTCACCAGACTAGCTCTGGAAAACACAAACTTCTTTGTTTTTGGGAGCTTTTCATCAAAAGCTTTCTTGAAAACAACTTTTTTGCTGTCACCACCTGAGAAGTACCTTGAGGAAATTTCCAAATTAGTTATACACTAATTCCTAATTATACATTCAGTAGAAGTTTATAAACGCTTATCTCTCATGACCTGTGCTGATCTACATCTGCTGAGAATTCCACCCCATTTCCCAGAAACAAGTGATCCAGGAGAAACACAATCCGCGGGACACGCCCATTCCACCTGCCAGCAGGTGCAGACACAGTTCTTGAGACCAGCTGCAAAATTTCCTATGGAATAAAACCTGGGACACCTCGGGCTCTCGACACCCCTGTGCAGGATGCAAATCCAGGGAATGCTGGACAGAGCTGGGCTCCTGGCACGGCTTCACACCAAGGACTGGTCCGTCCTCTTTCACCACCACGAGGGAACCGTCTGCACTTTATGCACAGAGCTCCCGCTCATCTGGAAAGTCCTGCCAGGATTTCCTCTGGCCCCACCAAGTATTAACAACAATCTCTTCTCTTCCTCTTCCCATGCATGGAAAAATGGATCCTGTCTTTTTAATTTTTTTTTTCCTGATCACTCATATTTGACACATTACTTTATCCCACTCCTTGATTTGCAAAGCACAGTTAACAATGCCTGTCCCTCCTGCTCTGCAGATGAGCAGAGTTCCAAGGGATTGACATCAGTTTTGGAATCACAGAATCGTAAGTTTGGAAAAGATCCTCAAGACCATCGAGTCCAGCTGTTAACACAGCACTGCAAAATCCACCACTTAGATCATGTCCCTAAGTGCCACCCCTTCTCGTCTTTTAAATCCCTCCAGAAGCTTTATACCCCAGAGCATGTTTGCTGCACAGAACAGCTGCAGCACATCTGGCAGAGTTATTTGCCCAGAGGTTAAGATTTGAGTTTTCCCCAGCCGTTTTCAGCCTGAGATCTGTGTCTTCTATCCTCATGCATTTGGTCCTCTCTTGTGTGGTCTTCTTGCCCCTCTACTCAATTTGGTCAAAGGACATCTCCCTTCCTCTTCTCTCTGGTGACATTCCCTCCTTCTCCACCTCTTCTCTTTAATTTCAAAAACCAGAACTCCATCCACCAAATCTCTGTTCCCCCCACTGATCTGTCTTAAAATCTGGAGCCTCTCCAGCTGTCTTGGCCACCTCCTGCCATCAGTTTCAAACTTACTTCAATAAAACACTCAAATCTAAAGTGAAACACATTCTTTGGACAGAAAATATTTTTCATCCAGTTTTTTCGCCTGCTTCACTTTCTTTTTCAAAGTAATACGAATTTTCACTTTTCAGAGCTACTGGAGTTGTCTGCAGAGCTGTAACAGAGCAAAGCCAGACCCTAAAAGCAGATCAGGAAGAAGCAGTAGGTGAACAAAGGAACAAACAGGAAGAGCTGGAGTTCCTTCAGTAAACACCAGCCACTCACACCCAGATTCCCCCAGGTCAGACCTGACCCACAAACCAGCCCACCTGAGATCACTGGCAGGACAAAGTGGATTTCACAGGAAATCTCTAGAGCCGTAACAAGGGCTTTTGGTTTTGTTTTTGAAAGGATCTATTTGAGGAAACATCACTAGCTGAAACTCCCAGGCTTTTCCTTTTCCCACAGCACCATAACGAACACAAGACAATAAGTAACTCGAGTGTTTACCAAGACGAGAAGGAAATTCAGTCTATAATGCAATGGTATCGCTTCTGGCAGGGCAAAGGTTTTCTCTCAAAGTGAAAATCCGATGACCCAAATACTCTGACACGTGTTTTTTCCTAATCCAGTTCAAGTTAAATCAGCTCACTGCCTTTCCAGAGTGTGCCCTCAGGCTTTCTGCTTCTGGCTCAGCTTCAGTGGGGACCCTCAGGGCAACCAGAGCAGAATCCCCCCAACACCCCTACAGGAGCCAGCAGAGCAGAGCTGCTGCCCCAGGGTTTCGGTGTCCTCCACTCTCCAATCAACCACTAAGCACAGTCATATACCCAAAATCCAGTGCTGTTCTCCAGCTGTAAACACTTCATTTCCTCACCCCTTTTCCCTCTTCCAGCCGCACACCGTGGGCTCTATAGCTTTAGGAGCATTTTAGTCTGTGGGTTTTATGGTCAGAACCAGCTTGGTGGAACAAGACACCACAACCTCTAAAAAGATTTATCCAGC
The DNA here is from genome assembly GCA_013398955.1 of Callaeas wilsoni. Lineage (NCBI taxonomy): Eukaryota > Metazoa > Chordata > Aves > Passeriformes > Callaeidae > Callaeas > Callaeas wilsoni. Next base: position 27,334 of record VWPU01003072.1, read on the forward strand.
ACCCTAAGGGTCCCATGGAACAGGCTTAAGTTGCAATCAGTTTGGAGAAAATAATACTACTGAAGGAAGTAAGGCAGCAACAGAATAAAACACAAGGAACTTCAGAAGATCCTACAGATTTGATTTTCTACTCTAAGTTCTTTCCCAGAAAAGAGGAAGTATTTGCATAAGATAATTTTAGTATCGCTTTTCCCTCACTGGTCTGCTGTATGCCACTCTCAACAAGCCTTTGCAATGAAAACAAATACACAAAACGAAACAAAATCATATGAAGGGAAATAGCAGCTCTTTCCTGAGTGAGCATTTGAGTGCAGTTTGTATCCACAGCTCCAACAAGCCATTGCAGAGAGAGCAACCAGCAAGACATTGCGGCTGAGCTGACAAATCTCTGCAAACCTGCTCTGAAAAAAAAATTTCCACAGTAACCATTAGAAAACATTGCTAACTTTTTTTTTTTCTGCCTGCAGTACATTAAGTAGAATGAAGTGCTTCACTGGTTTAACTTCTTCTGTTTTAAAACCACTGTCCTTAATTACTAATGCTTTGTGTTTTGGTTCTGTTTTGTTTCATTCTGAACCCAGAGCTGCCAGGCTGGATTGTTCATGGGTCAGGTTGGGAGAGAGCTGCAGGGACTTCTCCTGCAACCCTTCTGACAAATTCTCCCTTATTTGCCAACGTGACCGGATGGCACTTTTGGAAAAGAAGGTATTAGCAAAACATGCTAAAAAGCTATGAAGGAAAAAAAAAAAGGAGGTTAATGGATATGGGAAAAATTATTCAAGAATTACACAAACAGGAAAATTCTGTAATACATTTATTCTATTATTTCTGTGGTCACTTCCACTAGAGAGAGCTGTTGGGTTTCTGCGTTCAGACAATCAGTGTGAGTTCACACAGAGCTGTCTGGAAGTTGCCAGTCTGGGCTGCAGACGTGGTGTTATTTAGCTACAGGTTACAAAGACCACGAGCACCAGGAACACACGTTCTTTCTTACCCAGAAAATGTGCAGCACACTGATAATTTCCCTGCTGCCACAGACATTTCAGTGCCTGTTTCTGGATGTCTACTTAAAAACAAGAAAGCAAGAATGTGTAAGAGAACAGACTGGCTGGAAGACAGGACCCTCTAAAGAAGAAGACAGTGTGAGTACCTCAGAAGCTGTTTGTGTCCAAGGAAGCTGTTGTGCCTCTTCCCTTCTCCAAGTGCCTGTGCAGCCTTTCCAAATCCCAATTCATTTAGCTCCTCTTCCAGAGGAAATGAAGCCGATGGGATCTGAGAGAAAAAGGCACTTCACTGGCTCCTCCCATCTCTAAATACAACACGGTGTCATAAGCAACTGGATTTTCACTTTTGTTTCTGCTGTGCAAGTCAGCAGAGTCACAGAACTATGGACACCAGGCAAGTCCATGGTGATGTGTCATAACTACAGGAACTGCAGTGGGAAAACATGGAAAAAAGCAATCACACTCCCAAAAACTTCCCAGGAAACTGCTTAGAAGTACCTTGGCAGCCACCCTGTCCCTCTAGGTACTGCACCAGCGATGTGAACAGACTGGATTGGAGATCTGCTCCCCAGTCTGGCACTACCTGGCCATGCAAGGGGTCCCAGGCTCTGTATGTTCAGGGCCTGTAAGCACAAGGTACAGGTAAGATCTGCTGCTTTCTTCTCTCTTTCTTCTCTGGGGTTTTTTGGGGTGGCATGAGGCAAAGCAAACGGTCAAAGTAGATTTTAACTCTCAGCAAATGCAGCACAAGGTTACAACAGGGAAGTGATCTGGAGAGTGCCTGACCCTCTCCTTTCCCCTCTTCCCTACAACTCCAGATCTCTCCACAGAGCCACAAAATTTTTTGCCTTGATTTGGCCCCTGTCTTTGANAACCACCCTGTGCAAGCTGTCCCCCAGCAAGTCTCAAGCAGCAGTCCCAGCCCTGGGCTGCCATGAACTGTAGCTGGATGTGAGAGCAGCAATGCTTTCTCCCAGTCTGAAGTTCACCCTCTCACCAAGCCACTGCTTTATTGCATTTTGTCCCTGTTTTTATCACGTCATCCACAGCCCAGAAAGTCCAAACAAGGAGTTTCTGCTTGCAAATTTTGTTCCAGGAGAAAATGAGTGTTCCTGGAAGGATTAATACGCTTGGTTTATGCTGAGCACTGCAGCACCTCTGCCCTTGTAGTGGAAGAGGTGGAGGCTGAGCCTTAGGGAGCAAATTTCAGGGGTTTATTTAGCAGACATCATACAGAACTGATCAGCCTTCAATTTAATCACTGTGCTGCACACCCACACTGCCCCTCCAGTGAATGTGGGTGGCTTGCTTTGCTCTCACAGTCCCAGCTCAGGGCAGCACTCTGTGCTAGAAAAATGCTCCAAAACTGGGACATTTGTCTACCACCACACTGTCATGTGTCAGGCTCAGGACACTAAATTTCCTTGAAAAGAAACCCAAATCACCACAACAGCAAACACAGGCAAAACCAAACAAGCCAACAACAAAACCCACAACAAAACCCCTTGTTTCCCTTACCCTGTGCCCTTTCTTCATGCAGGGCCTGGCCTGGCCTGGAAGGATCACCTCCAGCATGAAGAAGAGGTTTCTACATCTCTAGAGAAGCTGAACATTGACAACAGTAAGTCATGAGATGGGTGATCATTTCCAGGCACGAAGCACAAGGTGACGTAGCCACTCCTGCAGTAGGTCCCAGACCTGAAATTTTTTTCCCCTAAAGTCACCCACCTTGGCTGTCGGCTGTGTCTGTCTGGCAGTGACTTCACAGCGGGGTTATGCTCCAAAGAGAGGCGTGTGCCAGTCCCAAGCAGTCCCGAATGTCACCTCTCCCCAAATCCACACCTTCTGGCAGCAGAGTCTCGCTGTGCCAGGACTGCCTCCACATGTTGCAACATGTGATGTGAATTAGCACAAGGAAACGAGCTGCAGCTATGGAATGTAGGAGCGAAAATGCTTCCTGGGGGGTTTTGGGGCTCCCAGAAGATTGCTTGGTTTGAGGAGCTGCTAACAGGACTGAACCCTTCACTCAAATCCAGCCAACCCAAATAGCAGCTCTTCTAGTGCAAAAAAAGCTAGCAGCTTGCACTAGATACTGTGCAATAAATATTGATAAAGATATCAATATTCTGGCAATTTGACTCAAAATTTTAATTTTTCTTTTGTCTTTATTAATTTTCCACAGAAAGGGTTAATCTCTAAGAACAGAATTTGGTAATACCAAACCACACAAGAGTTGTTTCAGATTCACCTAGTCCTCAGAGACACAACATGGAGATCCCCTGGCCCTGCCTTCATGTGATTTTTTCATTTTCAGTGTTCCCTCTGTGTGATGCCAAATTCCACAAACACCTCCTTTCAGCAAGCACAGGGCAGAAATTCAGGAGTAATACATGCTGCCTAATTTAGAGTTACCAGGAACAGGCAAAGAACTTCCATACCTAAAAAATGCTTGGAGAAGTTTTAGTTTCTACAGAGTTTGCACAGCATCACTTGACTTTAAACTATGTGATAAATAGAAAATATTATTAGTAATTTACGTCTTCAGTAAGGAGTTTCTCCTTCATTAAATTGTATTTATATTGCAATAATCCAGAAACTCTACCCCTGAACAAGGCTTCATTTCCACTTCCAAGAGAGAGAACATGCACTTTCTCCTGTGACCAAGGAATCTTCTACTTTGATCCACCTTGACAGCACAAAATCACTTCTAGTTGAATCCAGAATTATCAGCCCAGAATATCAATGTTAACTTTAACCAGAATTTTACCCAGAAACTCAACATGATAAATGAACCAGAAGATACGAGATGAAAGTCAAATACTATGAACACAGAAGAACCTCAGAGTTTTTCTTAGCTATATGCATGATTGCATGAAGTGTTTTTGGCTTTTATTCCTTTTTGTTCCAAGCAACTGTAACAGCTTATAGATCTTATTTCATGTTCTGGGAAATTGAAAGTAATAAGGCAGCACAGGGATCTGTCCCAAGTCTCAGCATAAACAGTCTTTGTCCCATTAGACCGTTGGTCTGTGTGTTTTGTCGCTGCTTTTGGCTTCCATATCTCACTTACCTACAGAACCTCCACTTTCATGTTGGTGAGGAATTCCCCTGGAACATAAAAAGGATAGCCCCAACGGTTTATGACAGTTATTGTAGGGTCATAAAGTGCTCTTTTTATTGCCAAGCCATTCACCAGTCAGGTGCCACAAGAAAAATCAAAGCTGTCTTCTGGCAAAGTTGCCCTACAAATTTGAGCACACACATTCAACTTTGCTCAGAAAAGTGAGAAGAGGGGCTACTGTGAGAAACCAAGTCCCTTCTGTCTTGGCGCTGGTGAATTACTGCAAAGGCAATCAACAGCTACCCAAGATGTTGCAGGCAGGAAGAGCTTGTGCTAAGCCCCCGTGGACACCTCATGAGGAAGCCTCTGCTTCCAGGAGCTGCCTTGGAAGCAGAAGACCAAAGGCAGGAATGAGCAGAGGTTAACTTCTTAACCCCAAGGATAGATGGACTGCAGGCAATTTTGATCTCTGCTTAGAATCATAGAATCATTAAGGTTGGAAAAGCCCTCCAAAATCATGAAGTCCAACCTTCGACCAATCTTCTTCGACTTCAAGTAACAGATGCAGCCACAGGGGTGGCTGCAGGAGCTACTCTTCAGTGTCCCATGGGCTAGCACAGCTCGGGGATCCCCTTGTGCTCTGGCCTCAATGTGAATCATAGAATCATAGAAAGGTTTGGGTTGGAAGGGAACTTAGAGGTCTAGTTAAAGATCTAGTCGCACTCCCTCGGGACACGTTCCACTAGACCAGGCCATGCAGCCTGGCCTTGGACACCTCCAGGGATGGGACAGCCACAGTTTCTCTGGGAAACCTGTGCCAGGGCCTCACCACCCTCAGAGCAAAAGAACTTCCTCCTAATCTCTCATCTAAAGCTACTCCATGAGTCCGAAGCCACTCCCCTTGCCCTGTCACTGCATGTGCTTGTAAAATGTCCCTCTCCATCTCCCTTTTAGGCTCCCTTCAGGTGTGGAATCCTCATCCTTGTTAGCTCCCGGGGCTGGTGGGCCATGCAGGGCAGCTGTGCTGGGCAGGACCCCATTGCCAGGGCACAAACATTTCACCAGCTTTGCTTCTGATGAACGTGGAGATGGTCTGATGCCCCCCACGTGCCGTCCCCTGCTCCAGAAATCCGCAGGGTGCTGGGTGAGTCAGCATCATCTTGATAACCACAACACTTTGTCCAGCAAAACTCCGTGACAGCACAAAGCTGGATGGAGCAAATCAAGGTGATCTTCAACATCACAAGGCAACAAGGACCAACCCAGGAGCTGCCCACCAGGCCTGTGCTGTGGCACACAGAGCTCCCCACTCCCAGGAGCTCGTGCCAGACCCAGCAGCTGTGCAGCCCCCCAAAACTCCCTCATTCATTCAGTGCAGGATGATCCAATCACCTTCCCAAGTATAAGGCAGCTCCTCTTAAGATTTTTTTTTCTGTTTAAGTTGTGGGAGAGGTATTTTGGAGCCTGCCAAGAAGCTGCTCTCCCTACAAGCCAAGCTCATGCAGTACCTGTGCTTGTGCTCTGTTTCACTGCCGACCTGTTTAGAGCTGCAGATGTTGGCTGAATCACCCTGGCACTGTAATCTTGTCTGAGGAGAGAGCAAGTGTCAATAAAGAACCTCTCTTCCATAGAGTCTTGTTTTTGCATTGTTGCCAATACTAGAGTTTGGAAAATTACTGTGTGGAATGCAACCCAAGCATTGCCTTGCAAGAAATACACACTGGCAACTTCAGTGTTTGTGGCAACGCTCCAAAGCCTCTGAAAAGCTGAAAATGAGCTTCCTCTAAGAGGCAGACCATTTCCTAGAATACACTTTCAAGAGTGCCAAAACGATAACCATATCTGCTGTTGCAACCCTTTGACTTCAAAGTGTTTTGATGTCTTTTCAGAAGAAACAGCATCCTTTGTGTGCCCACTGTGTGTGTCCAAGGAAGCTGGTTTTGACTGCTACAGCACAGTTAGTACCCAGCTGCATCCCAGAGATCACAATACACAGAAGCAGAGATCCAAAATCTCTCTGGTTTTGCAGATTAGCTGAGTTGGTTTGTCCAGGTGCTAATAATGCCAAGGTTTTGGGTTTGATCCTATATGGGCCATTCACTTAAGAGCTGAACTTGATGATCCTTCTGGGTCCCTTCCAACTCAGAACATTCTGTGATTCTGTGAACCAGCAACATTTTGATCAAAGCAGTTCCATCACAGTCTAAAATAAGATTCAAAGCCTTCCGTGAAAGGAAATTAAAACAACTTATCAGAACAAGTTGTTTACTTACTGCATAATACCAAAGCTAGCTGTTACAACTGTTCCTTTAATAAAAGAAAAGAAGGATCATAAAAGAGAAAACTGAAAATTAAATCCAGGATGGAAGCAAAATTTTCTTTGATTACTCCCAGAAGAAAACACTGTGGTGACCTTAACAAATCTTTGCTTCTCCACTGCTAAAGAGGACATAAGGAAATAAGAAAGCGTGCTGCCTTCCTTCCAACATTCCTAGATGTTTTGGCTCAGGCTTTTCTACTTCCCACCTCATCCCCTCTCTCTTCAGATCAAAAATCAGCTGAGCATGATCCAAATGCAGGTGGATGAAACTGCCTTCTGCAAGTGGATGCTGGAAAATTATAAACATTTTAGGGCAGCCAGCAGCATCCTGTGGATGGGTAGAGCACGCTGCATCCTCCCTCAGCCCCCTCCAGCCAGGGGTCCCCACTGTGTGGCAGATGTGGTACCCAGGATTTCTGACTGACAGACAAATGTCTAACCCTTGTCTTTTCTTTAAGGTAACAGCTTGGTGGGTGATCTTATATATATTCTTCAGTGGTGACATAAATTTATAAGTTTTAATGGATCATGTCCCTGCCCTTTCCCCTCACCCCTAAAAAAGCCATGGTTTAACATCTTTAAAAACCCAGTGGCATATTAAGCTATACAGTGGGCTGTAAAACACCTCCTCAGCTGAAAAACTGCTGTTGTATTTAATTTTTCAACTGCCAGCACTCTGATTTCATTATAACAGCACAATGACACACCTTGTCTTGCATTAACTGATCATCTTAAGACTTTAAAAAGTGGGTCCTCTGAGCAGCCTGTAAAAGGAGACCCACGGCTTCCTTCAAAATCATCTTGAAGAAATTTGATATTTCCCTGGCTATCTTGTCCTAAGACACAGGTATGTGTAGAAGGGGCCACCTGTCCTTTGGGATAAGCTATGCCCTACTTGCAGATTTGCCCTACAGCCAGCAAGTCCACAAGGGTTTGTGCGCTGGAGCCCTGCAGGGCAGTATCCTGCAGTGCATTCAGAGGGACTCGTGGACAGACACACAGACAGAGGGGCAGCCTACCCCCCTCAGCAGCACCCAGGGGCTCGTTGGCCGAGCTCACACACGTCAGCCCCTGCACCTTGCCTTAGAGATGGAAATCAAAATCACAACCCACAGTCCAAGGCCAAGCCAGAACTGACACCGTGCCAGGCAGAGATGGCACCGAGCTGCTGGTAACGGGGTACCAGGCACCACTGGGGGTCCCAGCACAACCCAAGGGCCAAGGAGCTCCAGAAAAAACAATTCATTTTCTCTTCCTCTTCAGTCACTCCAGTTGTTTTTCTTCTCAGTGTTTGCTTTCTGTTGCAACATAAGCACAAGTTTATCCTTGAGTTTATGGCTGCAGGGGAGATTTACAACCTGGGCCATTGCCACATCATCTGACTGTGAGGACACAAGCTCTGTCCTCGTGCCCAGCACCAGGAGCTGTGTCTTGGCCGTCCCAACTCATCCCTTTCCAACGCACCCTGCTCACTCATTTCTGTGATTTTACTTCCAAGCCCAGCCTTGTTCCTACTTCCGTGAGCCTGCTTGCTCTGACAAGAGGAAAATTTAATCTCCCTACTTTTTCTTAGAGCCTATGACAGTCAATAGCCTAATTTGAGAAAAGTCACTACTGAGGAATATTTGCAGCCCCTTCTCCTCCTTCACCTATTTGTTGTATTCTGAACTGCCTAGCCAAGGTTTAGTTAAGAGCACATGTTGTTCTCTTTGCTTTACCACTGTCCCCTGACTGGATGTGATACATGCAGCCACAGCAAAGCTGAATCCCAGCAAACTAACACAGAGGACTGATCCAAATACAAGTGTATTGCTGCCACGACCTGCCCCAGCTCATAAAACCTGCTAATGTAGTGATGTCTCACACAAAAATGGCCTAGAGATGATTTTTCAACCTCTGGGAAAGTTGAGCTTGCACATTTGGGACCATAATTGAAAGCACTTCCAGCTTGAAGTGAGTCACAAGCAGCTGTCTGGGAGAACGAGCAATGAGAAAATTATTTCAGTTCTCCAAAGCAGAGGCCTCTACAATGTGAGACAGGATGGGGCACGGGAGGAGGCAGCTCTGAATGACTGGACCACGCTGGTGTTGAGGTCTCCATCCCAGCTGTGGAGCAATTTCTGCTCATGGCACAAAAGGATCTTGCAGATGGCAACACCGTTTCTGACACATCAGTGGGGTTTTTTGGTTTGCAACCAAGTGCTTCCTTATCTGAGCATAGCTTCTGTTTCCCACCCAACAGAAAGATGACTTAAAGCTATTTAGCCAAACAAATTCTAGTTGTTCTCAACTGACTTTTTCATACCAAAGTCTGACTCCTGCCTAGGGCACAGTTTTATTAAATTTTCCAACTCCATTTGATGTAACAGGTGCTCTCTGAGGACTCACACCTCCTCAGTTCCTCCAACACTGACTTTCAGTCTTCTCTAGAGGTGTTTGTCTTCCATGAGGCACCGTCAGATGCTGGCAGGCTACAGGCCAGTCCCTCAGAATACTCATTTCTCGGTGCACCACGGATATTCCTCATTACTGCTAACATTTTGCATTTGAAGCCTTGTCAGTTGTGCAACACAGAAAAGATCTGTTTCAGAGCAAAACATGACTTCAGGCAGTACAACCCTGGCAGCTCACAGCTTCATTATTCCCCAAGACTGCTTATCCAGCAGGGACTGTGCAAACTAAATTGGGGGACAAATGAAGCCTTTCACGTTTTCATTCCCCTTTAGAAACAGACATAGAAATGCAGCACTCCTTACTGGGGTTTTTCTTTCTATTAACATGGCAGTAAATTCATTACCCAGATGTGAAGGGACAAGCAGGAAGGGAGTTTTGCCTTAAGGGAACTGAATTGAGGAAGTGTGGTCAATCAGCTCAGTGTCTGACCACCACAGCAGCGAACTCACAATCAGCTCTTTAAGACAGAGCCATCAGGATTATGGTACATGTGCCAAAAGTAGCTCAGTGCTACCTGCAGTTATCTTGGAATCCTGGAATCATTTCAGTTGGAAAAGACCTCCTGGATCATTGAGTCCAACCTGTGCCCAGTGCCCACCTTGTCACTGAATTCCTTGGACACCTCCAGGGATGGGAGTCTACCACCTCCCAAAGCCTGGCAATCCTTTCAGTGAGGAAATTCTTCCAGGGTTCCAAACTAAACATCTCCTTGGTACAGCTTGAGGCCATTTCCTCTTGTCCTGTCAAAGTGAAACAGAACATCAGGAAGTATTAGGAAGGAAACACAGATCAGAACAACTAAACCCACAGCATATCCATGTACCATTAGCTCATACTCCAAAAATATAAACTGGATCTGAAAAATATGAAAACGTGGGCAACGCAGGAAATAGGAGCTGCAGGAGCAAGGGTTTCCCGCAGTTCCAGCTGTAGGAAGGTTTTGAAGCAGGGCTAGGTGAGCTGTAAGACCATTTATCGTTGAAAACACCTGGGACACAAGATGGTTTTTTATTCCTTTTCCACAAATAGGTTTGCAAGGGATCAATTTCTTTTATCCTTTTTTTCCAAAAGGGTCCAAAATGTGAAAAGGATTTTGGTGAAATGGTGTTTGCATGCAGGGTTTGGGAGAAAGCTCCTGATGCCTTAGGATTTTAGCTTTTATATTTTCATATATCTGTAATCCTGCAATTCTTTAGTGTGTAACTCTGAGCTCCATACAGAGGGTGAGCAACTGCTTTTCCCATTTTGGTCAGACACAACAATTCCTCTCCAGGCCTGAGAATCAAGGACACCTCACTGTCTCAGGCCCCGAGAAATGGAAACAAAAGTAAGTTGAGGGGGAGCAAACTGAGAGAATGGGACTGCACTGCCTGAAGCTGGAATTGGACAATTAACCTCTGATATGCAAATGGACAGAACTTCTATCTGTCCCAAAAACGTGTGGCTGTGTCCATCCTGGGTGCAGTCTCTGCGAGACTCCTGCACTGCCCAAGGTGCACCCTGTGAAGGCCTTTCCATAAATCCCTGCCCTTTATCCTTTCACTCTGCCCAGCCTCTGCTCCAGGGCAGCCTCTCCAAGGCATCACTCCTACCTGGTACCTGTGTCACAGCAGCAGTCCCAGGCCTGGCACAGGATCACATTATATACAGAACTGTGCAAATTAGAAATTACTTCGGTCAATCTTTTGTTTATATATTTAGCAACACTGAAATCACTACAACTTACTTAAACCAAAAGCAGCAGAAAGGGTCGATATCCTCTGAACCTCAAATGAGGAACCAATCCTAGCAGAGCCAGAGATGGTGGTCCCTGGGGAACCCACACATTTCTACAGGGAGACAAGCTAAACACTCAGCAGATAAGAAGTGTCAATACAAAAGAAATCACAGAAGTTGTCCATTAAGGCTTTTTCTGCCTCAAATCATCTACTGCCAACACAAACATGTACTGCCCTTGCACTTCTGCAGCTTGGATGCTGTGCTGCATTTCTGGTAAACGAGAAAACAGATGCATGCACACTAATTTGAGGAATTAATTAGACTAATACCAAGTGCCTCTTCAGTGGCAGGCATCCCTCTGAACCCATGTGAAGGCTGTCCCCTGTGCTCATCTCCCACCCTCCAGCCTCACCCCTGTCCCTGCAATGCTTTGGTGCCGCTTTAGTGCTCAGCATCCCATACCGAGCAGAGAGCAGGCACAGCCGCAGCCTGGGCCCTCATTCCTTAGCCAGGAGGGAACAGAGAGCAGCCGTGTTCCCCAAATTGCTCCACAACTGGATTTCCTTCCTCCAGCTGCTGCTTTGCAGCATTTCCCCCCCAGCCTTGCATTGCCCTGCTGCACTCACCGAGATGTTTCGCACGGTCCAGAGGGTCACGCCACGCTCCCAGGAGCCTGAGCTGCAGCTTCCCTGTGTCCATGCAATCCAAACTCCAGCCAGCAACTTGCCCAGTAGCTTTGTACCTTCCATCCCTTCAACCTGTGGCATAAGAAGATCTTTCTCCTGAAGGAGATCCTCGGCTTGAAGGTGGAAACAAGGTTTGTGAGTAACGTTACTACCACGTGTAAACAGCATACACAAAGCGTATTCCTTCCCCGGGGCAGCCAGCCATCAGCCTGCTCTGTAGCAGCCCAGCATCTGCTCCAAAGCCACTGACAGAGGTGTTTATGGGCTGCTGCTGGAGGCATGACTGCCTTAGGAAGGGCCCTAAGCTCTTCCTGAAGCTTTCTTCCTGTTCTGCTTGTGGTTGGCCTGAAAAAATAGTAATGCTTTAAAAAAAAAAATTTAATTGTTCTAGTGAAAATATTCAGGAGAATAAACCTGTCCAGCATAAGAGCTTTACACAAGTCATTCTGTTCTTGTTGCAGAGCACAGTGGACAAGGCTCAACTTTAAAGTGTCATTAAAATGAAAAACGCTTTTGCAGGCAAACAGAGGGGAATGACAAGATTCACTGATCAGGCCACTGCTGGGACCAAAAGGTAAATGCAGCATGACCTCAGCCTCCTCAGCTTTAGCAGTGCCTACAGCAGCCAGCCCCCCTCCTGAAGGGGATCCCAGCGAGGGGCACATGGATCCTTGAGCCTCCTCCTGGCTGTCCCTGGGCCTGGGATGCATCTCTGCTTGCGGGGGCTGGCCCCAAACAGAGCACCAAGGCACAGATCCCAACGCAGAGACACAGGACAGGGCACCAAGGCACAGATCCCAACAGAAAGACATGGGACAGGGCACTGAAAGGAACTAATAAAATCAAACAAATATTAAAAAAAAAAAAAAATATATATATATGCAGGTATGAATCAATTATTCGAGCTGATGGAAGTCCCTAGCAGCTCAGCTCCAACAAAAATGATCTCCAGAGCAGGCAATATGCTCAGGGCAAGGATTGTCCTCCCTTTCCTTTACACCTGGAGCAGCAGCTTTCCTGGGCAAGCATAGGAGGGGAAAAACCAGATGAACCTTCAGCTACTGATTTGAGTTTGGTCCAGTGATTGCGATAGAAGCAGCCCTTTGCTGGCCTGACACTCCTGTCACTCCTTGCAGGACAGGACTGGGATTTTGCAGGCTGTCCTGGAGCAGTCTGGGATAAAAATTCCTGTGCCAGTCCCAGCACCAGCCACTTGATGGCCATCCTGCTCTGCAGGAGAGGGACACCGGCGACACAGCAGGGCTGGGCACCTGCCAGAGACCCCCGAGCTGACCAGCTGGGAGCTGAGGTGTCCCCTGGCACCCCCGAGCAGCTGCCCCACGGTGCTGCTCCTCACCTGGGTGCTATGAAGGAGAGATGTGGGATCACTTAAAAAATCACTGGCAAGGGTATGAGCAAAAGTCAGATTTAATATTAAGTGACAAAGCACGACAAGTTCATTGGCAAGATTCACTCCACTACTTACAGGACAGCTGAGGCACAGCAAGGGAAAACAATCCACAAGAAGATGTAGAGGAGATGAAGGCCTGGACAGCTGGAGACTCCCCATCCGAGAAAAAGAGGGTAAAAGAAATAAAAAATGTGCAGCAAAGTAGCATGAAGAGTGCGAAATCAATAACCAGTAGAGGATATAATACTAATTAATTAAGCAAATGACGTGACTTAGAATCAATGAACATCAATTTCTTTGTTTGCTAAAAATGCATAAATAAGTGGAAAAGTTCTGTATTGGCGTTAGTGTGGAGGCCAGAATTTGTCAGCCACCCACGCTGGCCAAAAACAAAGCAATGCCTTACTCTCTAACATGCAAAAGACAGCGTT
>VWPU01003074.1:0-22253 GCA_013398955.1 Callaeas wilsoni
GGTGCCACAGGCCCAGCCGTGCTGGGGCTGAGCCCTTTGGATGGTGATCCTCCACCTGGACACCGATCCATCACGTGGACATCGCATCCATGAACGCACAGGGGCTGAACAGCAGAACATGCTATCCATGAACCCAACCAATAGGCACTGAAATGGGATTTTCATTCACATAACACTTATTACGGGGGGTGTGGATGCTGAAATGCTGTTAGCAGGGAACTTTTCTCTTCTTGCATTCATTCTGTGAGAACTTTTCCTGTGCTGTGTAAGCTATGTAAACAATAGATAGGGTTTTTGTAAATAGCATTCATATCTAGTATCTTCTAACCTTGTGTACATTATATTAAGAAAAAACATTTCTAAGTGAGTGTCTGAGATTTTGACCAATCACCCTAAGAGAAGTGTAAGCACTGTTCAATTGCTTTATAAAACTAGAATATATAAATAGTATTGTAAATTTAATAAATAATTCGTTTCCTCGCTCTGACTCCTGCCTCGCTGCATCTCTGAACCCCTGCTTAGAAACCCACATGGGGGGCAGGGGGTGCTAAGTATTTGAGCTTCTAATGTGAAGCTTGAAATTCAGGAAGCTGCCTATATTAACTCATCCACTTTTAATTTCCACATTTAATTGCAATACCAGCTAATTTTCTAAATTTTTAAAAAGATCTTTCTAAGGTTAAGTTCCTTATTTCAGTAGCATCCAAACTGTGTTTCAAAAAATTCTTTAGATGGCCAACAGACAATTTTCATCTTAATATTTTTGGTAGATGGCTCATTATCGAAAATCAATTATGTTGTTTCTCATTAAATGGTCCAACAGTATCATGAATGTTAAACATAATAAATTTCACATTGCAAGACAATTTCCATAGTTGAAATCATGAGGTTAGTGACATTATTAGCCTTTCCCTAGCTAAAGCTCTTATATTACTTCTGATTTTCTCTTCCTCCTAGGAAGATATAATTTATGAGGGCAACCTAGTCTAAGCTGGGTTACTGCTTGAATTCTTGCTATTGAGAAGCAGTCTTATCTATTAAAATAACAGAATAAAACTACTTAAATATTTTTAGAATATGGATGAATTTTCCTGTTGAAAAGAGATGAATTTAATACTACAGGAATAGGCACAAATTTGACTTAATTAATACACAAGGCAAAGGGAGGGAAAACTGCTTCTCATGCAGAGGAATTGCCATTCATGGTTCTTGTGCTGGGCAGGGAAACCTTAGCAAGGAACTAAAATTGTAGCCAGAATGTTCCCAACACTGAGCACAACCTCTCCTTCTTCCCCCGCCAGCCCATCCACCACAGACAGTGAGTGGATAAATAACCCCCACCTTGTGCATGAACGGATTTCACTGCTCCCAACATGCACAAACCCCTGCCCATGGGGGTGTCTGCTGCAGCTGCGAAGGAGCTCTGGCTGTGATCTCCAGCTGCCACTCCTCTGACAGACGTTGCTTTGGGGTGTCACAGACAGGCTCCCTGTCCAACAGGCAAAGGTTTCCAAGGGAAGCCACGCCACTAGTGTCATTTATGTTTTTTAAAACAAACAATATAAACCACAGTTATCTCACTCAATATGGAAAGCATTACATGGCCCATGAAGGATCCATAACAGTTTCTGGAGCCTGTCATCTCCGAGCAGGCAGAACCAGCAAACACACGGAACTGGGAGGATGCTCCAAACCCCGGAAGCCACTCCCCACAGCCAGCACCAAATCCTGCACTCCCCAGCACAGCCTGACAGCCAGGGCAGCTGAGGAGTCCCTCTCCAGCAAGCACACACATCACAGACACACCAAAGGAATTAGGAATCCTGGACCACAAATATCCCTGGGCAGGACTTTGGCACTCCTGGACTTTGCCAAAGGTTGGCAGTGCCCACCCTGCACCCAGGAGAGGAGCTGAGTAAGGCTGTCAGGTTGGAGCATTGTTTTACAGCTACCTAAGGGCAGCTTCTGCAAGAAGGATTTGTGTGAAACTTGAGCAAGTGACACTTGATGTTCCTGGCGCTTCAAACCTGTGAAATTAAACCGTGGAATTAAAACTGGCCAACCTGTTTTAATTCCAACCAACTGGGACTGGCGGAGAGTTCTGACCCCAGCAGGACTGCAGCTGCTGCTCAGAAAATATCCTTCTGCCCTTTGCAGAACCTTGGCTGACTGCAGGAAAGGAAACACTGAGTTTGCTTCGGCTCTCAATGACTTAACATGAGCACTGGGATTTTTCTTCCTCCCCTCCCCTTTTTCCTTCCTTAGGTGTTTTTCAGCTGTGGGTAAGTGGATGAAAATATGCTGTGGCTGAAACCATGCTTCAGGCTGAGGAAAGTGTCTGTGGCTTGCAAAAGCATAATGGCATAAATCTAAACCTTTCTATTAATAACTGAAGGAAAGAAATTTCTTTGTACATTATATCCTTGAAATAGCTTTTGTGATTCTATTTTTACAGCAGCATGGATTGCCTCCCAATCTCTGTTGTCTAATAAACTTTCAAAACACTTCACACAGGTGAACAAGCATTTTCCAATGTATTCCTGACTGTAAATATACTACTACAGAACGCAAAATTAACTAAAATTGCAAGCAAGACCAGGTATGGAAAGCAAATCAGCTTTGACACTTCCCCCAGAAGAGAAAACAAAGTCTGCTGTTCTTCAGTCACAGTCAGCCTACATCACTTACACGAGAGAAGAGCAGTGCTTCACTTCCAGGTTAAATCTTGCTCCTCCAGGGTGCTACAACCCAAACTGTCACTTGCACAGACTGAAATTTTGGGGCTAGAACATGGTGCAGCTTGTAGCTAACCCAGGTGCCTAACACGGGATTTCAGCACAAGCATCTGTCTGTCTGTCCGCCTGTTTCCTTAGGTTTACCCTCCGAACTGCAACACCATGCACGCACGCAAAACCAAAGAAAGTTTTACCAGAATAAGGAATTCAAACTGCACGTTTTCCCACCCACATAACGGGAGGGGAAGTTTACAAAGAGGCAACGAACAAGCCCCATGTGACACAAAGAAAACCACTTGCTCAGGCAGTTTGTATCACCTGAAAGTCCTGAGGCAAGAACGTGGCATACACGTCAATCACAGCAGTGGAGCTGCAATCTCTTCCAGGGAGAGGAAAGTTTCAGAGGAGGTCAAGTGGGAACCTGAAAGCAGCCAGAGCCCTGCAAGGTGTGGGGACGAGGAGAAGCATTCCCGGCAGAGGGATATCCAGGCATCCTTCAGGGTCAAGAGCTGGGGCAGTGAATGCTGCTGGGACCTCTGATGGCTGGCTGGTATGGCAAGGCTGAGAAGAATAAATACTGTACCAAAAACCTGGAGTTCACATGTGTGGTCAAACTCAGCTTTGGCTCAGCCGTGGTAGCTTCAAACATTCCTCACAGGACAGGCTGAGCCAACTGTGAGACAGCTTGGCTTTGGGGGGCTCACTTACACACCAGGTCCTCAAGAGGAAGGAAAGGTTTGAAAATACTGGTTATTGCAAGGGAGAAAGAGGCAGTGAGAAGAACAGGCTTGGGGATGGATCCTGTTTCAGAAGACTGTGAAAATTACTGAAGAAAACTGAACTTCCCAGATAGCACAGCCTGGTGCAACTCAGCTGCAGAGGCAGCACCACTTTCCACCAGCCATGAATTTGGCCCAGCTCATTGTCTCTGCATTGCCTCTCTGCTCAGGAACAGCCACAGCAAGATTTGCAAGTGTAAGGCAGAAAAGAATCTGTTCTGCTCAGCTCAGCCCAGGTAGCGTCTATAAAATATTCACCACGTGGGCTCTGGCCCCTGTGAATTGTTTTACCCTTCCTCACTCAAGGCACGACTCTGATCTCTTAATTCAGCCCATCACCTGCAGCCTGCACAGCGCTGGAAGATGCAAGCAGGTGGTGTTGTGCCGCGCTGCCTGCTGCTTTGCTCTGCCTTGGCCTGTCCATCCAGGCAGGCACCCTCACAGGAGAGCGGCGTCTGGCCCAGACAGGGGCACTTCTGGCCCGAAGCCGCTTGCAACCAGCAGTCTCTGGGCTTTAGTTCGGCAGGAGCAAAGACAAAGAGGAAAGAGTTGGAATTTCTGTAGCTTTAATCCAAGTTTATTTTCTTGAAAGGGAGCTGACAGAAAGACCCCTTAACTCTTTGGTTACTGGTTTTTATAGGGTTACAAAGTGAGAGAGGTATAACAGAGACAGCCAATCCAAAGGTGACACGCATGACAAAGAACTAATAGAAACATCTCAGGGGAGGAACTTAGCCTAAGTTACAAATGGTAGTACAGCTCAAGATAATCTTGAAACACACTGTCTTGTGAGAGGCCTGAACCTATGAAACAAAGAGAGGAGGCAGGCACAGGTGACCTCAGGGGTTAAGAATTTTTATGCTGTGGACTCTCCTTTGAACCTATCCTCTGAGGCAGAGTCTGGTGCAGTGACATTAACCCATTCTGAATCACCCAAGATAGTCTGGGTCACTGCAACAGTGTTGGGCCGTGGCTCACCCACCTGAGAAACTCTGTGCTACTCCTACCCCTCTTTTGTTTCAAAACAACAGATTTGCATCTACAACCTCATTACTCCCGGTGAGACCAGCGAAGCACTGGGGATGACCACGAACGGAAAAACGAATGGAAGCCTAATGGTGGAAGGTGATGGGGGTGCTTTAGCAGCTGAACCACCTTCCAAAATGTTTATCTGATATGGCAGGGACCAAACAGAGACCAAGCCCAAACGTTAAGGAGTGTGGGGAAAAGTCTGAATTGCAAAGGGACTATATTAGATCCCCTGGAAGTTTTTCAGGGAACCCCGGCTTCTTTATAAGGAATATTATATGAATTCACAATCAAAGGCTCTCTCCCTAACGAGCAGCTAAAGCTCATGGAAAACCGTGGCAAATGGAATATGCCCTGAGGCTCAACAAACGTGAAAAATTCTCTTTCCTGGTTGTGTCAACTATCCATGATACTTTTTCTCTACTGGTGGGTGAGGAACTCAGGCAAGAGACCAGAGCAGGTCATGAGATGGTGACCACTGCACTGCAGTCTCAAAGAGCTTGTTCTTTGCCCAACTTCACACCTCCCTGGCAGAGCATCCTCTGTGAGTTATGCAGTGTGAAAGTAAATTCTAGGGGTTTAACTGTGCGCTCATTAAGAAAATACGACTTTGAGAGTGAGAATAAAAAACGTGGAGTAATTAAAAAATACAGAGTTTGAATAAATGACTGGTAATCTAAAAATGCTGCAAGATACTTGTTTGGAAGAATCTGCACATGCTTCACTTTTTAGGGCTGCAGAGAAGGGACTGCTCATGGTGGGTGAAGTGCAAGATGATGCAGACAATCTGCTGCAGCAGGTAATCAGCTGGATAATTTAATATGACTTAAGGAAGAACAATTATACATCTAATGGCTAACAGAAAAGCAAAATACATCATGATTAAGGTTTTGCTGGAGGAAATGGGAAAGGCTAGAATACTCTAGGAATTACACTGCAGAGAAGAATGATTAGCACATCAGCTCAGTACAGATGACTTCCTGCAAAGGGAGATACAAGAGAAAAAAGCTTGCTTCTGCTATAATCCTCCTTCCTGACAGAGAATAGTGTAGTGCTAGGCTCAGCTCTGGTCAGTGTATGTGCAGCGCTAGTTGCACAGTTTTAAGATACTCCTTCATATTAAAAAAAGTGCAAAAAACCAAGTCACAACACTGAATCAGGGACCTATGAAAATATTTGCAGTAATTAAACACAGCACTCTTGGATGAACAGGCAAATAAATGATACTTCTTCAATGCTCATCACTGTAGATTCAGGATGCCATCCACATCTTCCACCAAAAATAATCATTTTGCATAAGATGCTGAATTTACTCAAAGCCTATTTTGATGAGGTTTTTTTAAAACTCTCTATAGAAAAGATATGGTATCCTGAATATGCAAGAATCTAGACCAGGTGCCACTTGACAGAAGGCAAGTGCACACGACACCACTCCTGAGGCATCACAGAACATTTGATACAGAGAGTTTTTGATTTTGACTTCCAGGGTTTTGTTTATTCACTAATTTTATGGGGGTCAGTTAAAGCCTAAAAGCAATGCATCTGCCAGCCTGTCAGAAGTACGAAACATGCTCTGTATCTAAAAAGAATATGAAGTTTTAAGGAGGTACCTGCAGGAAAGACCAGTGAAGAGCTTTAATTACATTAAAAAAAACCAAACAACAGCACTTGCTCAAAGCTCAGGCTGTAAGTTTTTGTGAGTAACTGCACTCTGCAGCAGCCACTGCGTGCTGGAGTCACAAGGGCCAGAGCCTCTTGCCACAGCCCCTGTGCTCTTAGGGGGCAACCACAAGCCTGCAGGAGAGGCAGGAGGAAGCCCAGTAATGAAGGATGCAGATGGAGGTGATGCCTTGGAGAGGCTGCCCTGGAGCAGAGGCTGGACAGGGTGAAAGGATAAAGGGCAGGGATTTATTGAAAGGCTTTCACAGGGCACACCTTGGGCAGTGCAGGAGTCTCACAGAGACTGCACCCAGGATGGACACAGCCACACGTTTCTGGGACAGATAGAAGTTTTGTCCATTTGCATATCAGAGGTTAATTGGCCAATTCCAGCTTCAGGTAGTGCAGTCCCATTCTCTCAGTCTGCTCCCCCCAACTCACTTTCGTTTCCATTTCTCGGGGCCTGAGACAGTGAGGTATCCTTGATTCTCAGGCCTAGAGAGGAATTGCTGTGTCTGACCAAAATGGGAAAAGCAGTTGCTGACACTCTGTATGGAGCTCAGAGTTATACACTAAAGAATTGCAGTATTACAGATATATGAAAATATAAAAGCTAAAATCCTAAGGCATCAGAGGGATCTGGGATCTCTGCTCAATTAAGTTTGTGTGAACTGAAAGCCACTGTGCCTCACTCTCCTTATCTACAGAAGGGAGATTATCACCCTTATCTGTGCTGAAGTACTCTGGCATTTACGAATATAGAGGAAGTTGAGCAGTCTGTGAATGTCAATCTTTCCTTTTTTGAGTAATTAAAAAAAAAAATCATACACAGCTATTTTAGCATCTCTTCTGTTTTTCCACATGAAGAACATCCTGGAGCTTTCTGCTCCTCCAGTGTACTATTTCCCTGACTTTAGTTTCTTAAATACATCAAAACAAGAGGACAGGAACAGAAAACGAAAATATTCATTTCACAAAAAGTAGAAAACTAACTCTGAGTATTAAAATAGTCCACAAAATTGGTATATTTTCAGTAGATGGTTGTACATGAATAGTTTAATTTTCTTAACTGTAAGATTTATATAACAGCATTTTTTACACATTTAAAGCCTCTCAATGTTTACTGGTCCATTGTAGGATATTTAAAACCAGGGTCTGCAAAAAAAAAAATTCTGTAGAAAACAGAACAGGACTTTTAGTGCTGTACTTGTGTCCAAGTAACAAGGCATATATCATTTTTGAACACTCTACCACATACACTCCTTCTCCTTTTATTTAAAAGCATTAGGGCTGTTAAACCTGTAAATGGCAGCTCCAGAGCCAGGCAATAAAAATGCACTTAGAGCTATTTTCGCCCCACATGTAAGTAATTCAACCCTTTAAGTTATTAGAAAAGACACCGATTGTGACAAAACCGAGAGGCTTTTTCCACCATTCACACAACAGACTGCGAAAGAGAGATGCTATTTCTCCACCCTGCTCCATGCCCACCTCTGTGCTGGTGACGCTCTGCTGCCAGGGGTGTCAATCTGTATTAAATCAGCGGGCAGAGGCCCTGCACCACCCCGTGCCAGCCAAGGGCACAGCTCAGTGCCCTGGCCTCAGGACACACCTGGAAGGCACGGACTCCTTGGCAAAGGCAGAACGGTTTCTGCGGGAGCTGTCGGTGCCTGGGTACCAGGGCAGCCTCCAGCACAGCTGTGGTTTGGCCCCGTGTGCCCACAGGCTGGGCCAGGCAGCACCGCAGCATTCTGCGGTGGGTCTTGGGGTGATTCTATGACCATACTGTATTCCCCAGCGCCTGCTTGATCTCTAGTGTACCTTTAAGTTGCAAAGGGGGGAGAGAGAAGCTGAGAGAACTCTTCAAAGCGGCTAGCTTGGCCTTGTAACTAGAATGTTTTGCATTCTTTTCTCTCCCGATTCTGACAACATTTGGTTGGTTAGAGGACTTTTGCTCTCTAGTCTCTTCGGCTTTCAGTGGAGAAGGGACTGTGATCTGCCTCAGCGGCTTCTGTTCCTTTTTAGACTGTTTTTGGCTTGCTTTTCATCCCAGCCCAGCTCCCATCTCCGGACCTGCTCGGCGGGACCCTCCAAGGGGGATCGTCGGACCCTGCCTGGCCCGGCCCAGCTCAGGACTGCAGGTTTTACCTACAGAAAGAACTCTAAAATCCATAGTCCTCTTTTAGGGGACAGGGGAGGGCGTTTCGATATTTCTTTTTTTTTGCCCTGTGGCAGCGGCGACTCTGGTTTGTTAAATAAATAGTTTTTTTCACTTTCACTCGAGAAATTATTTTCCCGCACCCGTGGGGGAGGTGCTGCCGGGGCCTGCTTGCCTGGCAGGCAGGAGAGAGAGAGAGAGAGACGCCCCTCTCGGGTTGTTTCCTCCTGGATTTGTGTCCAAACAGGCACAACTTGTTGCCGATTTTCAAGGTCACATCCTCAACCATGAGATCCACAAAGAGCCCCGGGGCTGGCGCTGCCCGCAGCCCTTTCCCCATCACAGGGGCTTCTCCCTGGCACAGTCTGCACACTGAAACCCACCCTGAGGAAAGCCTGACTCAATCTGTGTAGAAGAACGGCTCTCTGAGCAAGGACAGACAGAGCTAAGCTATGTGCACAACCCAGGTTTCAGTAATTGTTAAGCAGTTTCTCACAGAAAATGGATACTGGGAGCAGTTTCTCACAGGAGCTGCTCATTGGGATGTGCACAACCCAGGCCTCAGCAACCCTGACTATCCAGAATAAGCAAGAAAGAAGAAACAAACTCACTGGTAGGAAAGTAACAAGATGGGAAGACAGGATGAGAAAACAGGAGCATGTAACCACAAGAAAAGAATAGAGAAAAAGCATGATTGTTTAGCTATAGCCAATCCCTATTAACTATTATACGCGTGATAACAGCTATTATCCAATCATAAGTTGCTAAGTGGCTCGTGAACAAGCTGACTAATGTATATAACCAGGCCTATAATAATCAATAAAGGGAGTTCCACCAATAACTCTATGAGTACGTGTGGTTCATCCCCGCAGCTCTCCACAAACGTGCAGCACTGCAGCCACTGCTCTTTCCTACCAGTTAAAAATACACATCAAGTATCCTTGTAACAGCCCTGATATTGAATTTGCCTGGTACCATCTCCTGGATGCTTGAACGTATTTAAAGAGTTAAATTATAGGAAGCAACTTAATGCCTTGCAAACAGAACTTGGACTAAGACACATCATAATATGTAATTTCAGCTAATAGAGCTAAGCTAATAAAACCAAATGCTTTCTTAGGCAATAATTGAATTTCTTTGGTACAAAGAGCTAAACAAGGAAAGCATCATTGTCACCATGAAGGTATAACCCGTTTCTGTCAAACCACTTTCCAGCACTCAGAATTTCAGCACTGGTGGAATGAGACATGGTTTTGCCTCTGGTCAATGCACTGGAATAATCTTCTTCCAACAGTAACCTGTGCTGGCCTCAAAATCATTCCTACACAGCAGAGCTTTCCCTCTCTCCTCTGGGCATGTCTTGTAAAAGTAAAAGTACTGTTTGTTTACCTGGCTTTGTTCGGAACACAGCCAAATTAAGGATGGATTTCACTCTTCTCCCAACAATCAGCAAATGAAGTCAATAGGATCCCTGTTTCCCCCTTTGAGGGAGGCATTCCTTCCCCTGCCATCAGCAAAGCAGCCCCCAGCAGAGTAAGCTCTGCTCTGCTCCGCTCCATACCCAAAGAACAGGAGACATCTCCTCGGGTAATTTCTCCTATGGAGTGAGGAATAAATTGCCCCTGCACATATTGCCCCTCAAGGGGAGCACAGACGGCCACCTGCAAGTAGAAGCACTCACAGCTCACATCCAGTGAGGCCATCCAACACCTCCTGCTCCCCTGCCCACCCAAACCCCAGGCACAGCCTCAGTTCCTGACACCAGAGCGCTGCCAGGGCTCCCACACCATTTCTTGCAGCACTGGATACAAGAATACCCAACCCTACCGAAAATGCCTTCAGCAGTTTAATTTCAGTTGGCATAAGGATGCCATCAGAAACATTCACTGTCCCTAATTAAAAGAAGATGCATCATAAAAAACAAGTGCAACTCTTTATTCTTCATTCATAGAACTGAAAATGGTTCTGGCACTGAAAGGTCAACCCAGCTGGCTACTCACCAGCATTCTCTGAGCCTTTAGTTTCTTTGACCATTACAAAGGTTTTTTTTTTTTGTTTTGGTGTTGGCTTTTTTGTTGGTTTGAGGCTTTTTTTGTTTGTTTTGCTCTTTTGTTTGGGCACTGGAACAGTTTAGTCCAAAAGGGTGGAACCAATTAACAGAGAACCTGGATGGAGATCCAGAATCCCTTTATTTCCAGGTTCCTAGACCTCCTCCTCCACAGTGGAAAGCACAAGCCTGCTCACACCTGCAGGGTCTCAGACATCGGGAAGTTCCTTGTTCCACTCACACTTCTGAAAGGGCAAATTCAGCACCTGAACTGCAGCCAGCTCTCCCTGGGCTGGTGACAAGGGGTTTGAGGGCCACATTTTGGACACTGGCTTAGAGTCCATAGGGTGTCACTAGGGCATCTCATCTATACTGTTATTGTGGTATCATATACCCCGATGGCAAAGAAAAATGTCTCAGCTTCTAACCAGGCTGGTACTATAAACACCCCATCCTAAAGAGTGCCCTGAAGGCTCTGCATTTAGGAATTCAAAAGAGCAAGACCAGTAGCGTTGGCTTCCACTCCTGATTTGTGCTTGAGTTCAGTCTTTTTTCCTTCAAGTTTTCTGACTTTCAATGTGTTTCTCCTGAATCAGCAGAGCTGCCTGTCTGTTTTGGCTAGAAAGGAGCCTGGGACACATCAGCAACCCCTGCCTGCTCCCAGCACCTAGGATTGCCTGTGGGGAGGGGAAGAGCAGCCTCATTTGCTGCCAGAGCCAGTGAGAAGGAAACAGGCCCTGATTAGCTGTGCTCAAGCCTTGGCCACAGCATCCATCACAGAGTCACTTCCATTCCTGGGCTGGGAGAGTGCCCAGGAAAAAACCCTGCACCATGAACTATGCAAGGGGACAAATGTACTTTAGAAAGAAGCTGAAGAACTTCTAACACATCCACAGATGCTTAAAATAAACTGAAATCCCAAAATAGTAACCAGTACAAGTAGCCTTAAAAGCTACTATCTTTGTTGATACAGTATCTTCCCAATACAATAATGTTTACTTATTTCTGACGAAATCATTATCTCTTAAACTCAGTCTCCAGGAAGAGCTTTTACTGATGGCTAAAATGGGTGTGGGCTTAGAAACTGGCTCTGTAGAGTTGGTTTGAGTGTAAGGAGACCTGCAACAACAACAAAAGACAGGCATATACAACACTCTCACATTCGCTCTGTATCTCTCTGACATCAACTCATTATCATAAGAAAATAAGAACCTTCCTTCAGATGCCAGAATTTATCCAAAGCTAGAAGAAATAATATTTATTAGAGTTTAGCCCTGTTCCTTTAGAGCAGCTGAGTCCTGAAAGCAGTGCTATGAACCAGCCCCCATGCTAAGAGATATATTGCACAGGCTGTTTTCATAAACTATCCTCAAAACCAAAGACCACATTTCGACACTTTTGCAATAGCTAAACCTAATTAAGGAAGAGAAACATTGCTAATGAATGCACTTAATTTTGAAGAAAATGTGCAGCGTATGCAAACTAGCAGCACGCTGAAAAAATGGCTGGGCATCCTTTTTCCTCTCCTGAGATCTCAGGAGCGCTGCAAGAAAAACAGCTACTGAGTCAAAGCAGGGGAAATGCACAAATTCTTGCCACTCAGGTGTTACAAATCACCCCAGCTTCCTCTACCCACTCCCTTCCAAAGTCATGGAATCACAGACTAGTGTGGCTAGGAAGGAACTCTTAAAGGTTCCAGCCCCCCAGAGTAAATCATTCATCTACAGAGGTCTGCACACAAAAGACTCTGCTCTGGATAAAGCACCCTCAACGAGCAAGACCCTGAGCCGGGGCTGGTGCAGTGTGGCCAGAGAGGATGGGAGGAAGGTGCAGGGTACCCATTCACAGACAGGCTCAGGGGTCATGAGTTACCTTAGGATAACTCCTCTGGTATTCTCAGACACAGATCTTCCTCCCAACAGGAGCGGGGAGGGAAAAGCATTGCCCTGAAGTCTGACCAGGGCAGGGCTCAGCCCCAGCACAACTTCAAAAGCTCACTGAGTACATGCAGTGTCACACATGGGGCTTGTGCCAATGCCAGAACTTAAGACCACAACCTGTTTAAACATGCTGTATTTTTAAAGACTTCCTCCTAAACAACAACAAAACGGTGACTGGTAATAATATAACTGGAAGTTGTATATAAAGGAGATGGGGACTTGTTTAGGCTAATCTTTAAAGAACCCTTAAATAATGTAACATTGCTTACAACACACAGGGCCAAAGATAAGATTATTTTAGGTTGATTTTGTACTGTGGTTTTTGTTTTTTTAAACCACTGCAGGAAAGGAACAAACTGCTGTTTATTAATGTTAGCTTGACTTAGAGAAAAAAAAACAGAGTAACCTGGCAAAATAAAACTCAGAGGGGAGAGGGATGGGCCTAAAACCTGAAATCATCTGGATTTCAGCATTTGCAATTACCTACAGGGTAGGTAAGGATGCAAATGCATCCTTAAGCCTGGACTACCATAGTCTGTGGAATCTGCAGTTCTGTTGAGATGGTTTCCAGTCCCTTCAGGCACATTGCAGGACGTCTGTTAATCAGCCCCTTGCTCTAATAAAATGAGGGTTATGGCATTTGCTCACTGAATTATGGCCTGCAAAACCTTAGATGATTTATTTTACATACCTGATTTCAGCAGCACAATGATCTCTTAACATGAAAGTGCTTTGCAGCACTCAAATGGGCTGTCTGGTCCTCCATGGCACAGCCTGTCAGCCACAGAAAAGTCTCAAATGATGATGCAGAATAAAGACTGCTAATCCCCGCAACTACCAGAGGCATGGCTGGTCTGCTAATTGGCAGCAATCAAATTATGCTTTCTAATATTACATGCAGTGGAAAAGCCTGTTCCAGATGAACACACTGCAGCAGATGACTTCTTCACTTACTCTGAGTTCTGCGACCTAAAGCAGTGGGAAGGGAGAAGCACTGCAAGGAGTGAAGTGCTTGATGTAGTGTCAGAGAGCCACGGGATCGCTGGGACATGCTTCATGCCTTGAAACCCCAAAAGTGACAGCCACACCATGGAAGGTATCTGGAAGGGACACTGCTGGTTTTGACCCATTTGTTTTGCCTGGCAGCCTCAAAATTTCTCATCGGCTCCAGACAGGTAATTTCAAATATGATGGAGCCTCTGAAGGGCATCAATATTTGCAGTAGCCCCATATTTCAGATTTTCCAGACATTTTTTCTATGCCCAGATCCGAACAGAAAGCAGTTGTGATAGATTCTCTGTCTTGAAGCTCAGAGCAAAAGGTCTATGGAGAAAGAAAAAAAAAAAAATCTACAGAAGTTGCTGCTTGTTTTTCCCTTCCCTTTTCCAGGGGGAAACTATCCTTCACCCAGAACAAACGAGGCTCAAACTCCTGACGTGCAGCTGGCACACAGAACACTGAACAAGATTATGTAAGCCACAGAATGCAACACAAACCAGTTGTTTCCCCAAAAGCTTCAGCAGCATGGAGTCATACATCTAATATATACCTTGAACTTCAAGGTCTGGCTCAGATTTGTATCTGGTTGTGTGAGTGCTGCCAATGAACATCACTCAAAAACTTGGCCTAAACCACGTACTTCCATGGAAGTTTATTGTGTAGAATTCGAACCAATGCACGTGGACTCACACAGCTCTGCAAACACTACACAGCCCTGCTGCTTCTCTGGATTTCTAAAGCCTGTAACTCCATGAGTGCTGCGCAGAGGTGGGCATGGCAGGCTGGCTCACACCCCATGCTACTTCCACAGAGGCTCCTCTCCACCTGGAGCTCCCCAGAACTAAAACACACACTTAAATCCCTGGGTCACCTTCCCAGTTTGTTTCAGTCCTCATCATCTATCAGACTCTGAAGTGGGTGCAGCTGGTCATTCTGCTCCCTTTACCACCTTCCCTGCTGTGCCCTCCCCTCAAAAAACCCCAGCAGCACAGTGGGGTGGCAGCCAGGGATCAGGAGACTCCGGCTCTGTTGCCAGTCCTGGTGCTGGGAGATGGCAGCACAAATGTAAACCCTGCTCTGCTCCCCATCCCTTCAGCCTGGTACAGCAGGGCCAGAGGCCAAGTCTCCCCTGCAGGTGAAAGTGCAATTCCTCATGTCTCAATACCCTGGCATGGGTGCCTCTTCTAGACAGAACAACAATGCAGCTTTTAAAAAGCTGGAAAGATTTCACAGAGTCAACATCTGGCAGCGGTTGCCAAAACAAACACAGCATAGAAATATTTGTAAAATAGCTGAGGAGCACTATGGATCATGTGGCATTATACTAGAAACAGAGCAGCATATTAATCAAGGAACAATAAAGCTTTTAATTATATTTTAAAGAGTCTCGCTTAAAACCAATGCAAAACATAACTCATGTGGAATGACTGGCCTATTTCCCACTGGCTCACTATGCCAGTTCTCCAGCTGTAAAATTAAGAAAACAAGTCTTGGGGGCATAATGATGGAAAAAAAAAGATGAAACACTAAGGAGCTCCAACAGAGCCGTAATTGATACCATGTAAGTAGGTGGGCTAGAGATCACTATCCAAGTACTACAAAATTGTGTTTGTTTGGAAGGAAATACCACAAATATTAGAAGAGGACTTGTGGCCATCCAGTACACAAGTGCGGATTCACTGGGGAAGTCGAGCAGCCTTCAGCTCGCTCCCGCCTTCCGTGACACACTGAGAGTCCAGAGCTCTCCCTGGCACACCAAACCTTCTGTGGAACACTGGCACTGCCCACCCACAGCCACGAGGCCACTGTCACCCACTCACTGCATCCTGCGAGAGATGGGCTGCCAGAATGCTCCTTCTTCTTGAGCCTTGAGCAGTCAGAAAGAAGTAAGGCTGTGGCATGCTCCTAAGCTGTACCAGCCAGGGTATTTTACACCAAGTATCTGGAATCAAAGTACCTTTCAGACAAAAGGGAGAAAAGATTGACAGTATCTGCTGCTTTGAGGTGCTGAGAGAAGAGAGGCTGTCAGCGTTTACTGCCAGCTGCACAAGGTCTGTATGGCCCTCTGCAGCACTCAGCACATCTTCAGCTTCCACCAGGAGCACTGCTGGATTGATGGGAAGCCCTGAATTGAGGGCCAAGGTACATCTCCATGGAAATCCACTGCGATGAAAGAATTTGCCACAGGAGATGGAGAGCGGAATAGCTGGGGCTCAGTCACAGCCCACTGAGAAGCAAAGTGACACTCACCTCATGAAATGGCAGCACTGGCCACAAGCACTTTAAGTTTTTTGCCTTAAAACCCACCCCACTCAAACCCACTCCGTTCAAAATTACGTTTCGTCTTAAAATTCAGGATAACTGTAGTTAGAAAACATCAGTGCAGTAAAAGCTGTAACGACTCATTGAGATATTACCCAAATGAGTGCTCTGTGTGAACCCTTCCCCAGGCCCCGCATTCCCAGTGGTTTTTCCTACTCCTATTCAAGGGACCTAAGTGTTCTCTCCTCCACAAAGCTCTAAATACTGTGCTGTGTTTTCTCATCACTGCACACTTTCGAGAAGCAGGACCGTACTTTGCAGTGTGGGTTTAACCCACAGGACTCACAGGAGGTGTTCATGGCTCTGCACACACTCACAGTCCGGTGTCACTTGAGGACCTCTGGCAGCACCAAGGAAAAAACATCACCCCATCTTAATACCCCAAATAAGTGGGATATTGCAAAGAATGGGAAAGGGGATGACTAAGCAGATTCTAGTGACCAGGGAGTGTAAGGGAAGAGTGTGAGACACCGAAAGTCAACCTGAGACTTGGCTACAGATGTGAAAGCCCATGACAAAAATGTTCTGCAGCTGTATTTGTTAAAAGAGGAGAGCAGAAGAGGAGCTGCCACACTGTTCACTAGGTGGCTATACAGTCCCTCAGCTTTGGGATTATTTGTGATTATGCCAGT
Organism: Callaeas wilsoni; assembly: GCA_013398955.1. Classification (NCBI taxonomy): domain Eukaryota; kingdom Metazoa; phylum Chordata; class Aves; order Passeriformes; family Callaeidae; genus Callaeas; species Callaeas wilsoni. The sequence continues at coordinate 16,301 of VWPU01003074.1, forward strand.
GACTATGCGCAACTGGAAGCAGACACTGGAATGTCTTAGTAGGAAATATATATGGGAATGGCTCAATGTCCCCTGGTCTGCCTGGGAGAAGCATTAAAAGACAGAGATTCACCACAAACAGCCATCCACGGGAATGTCTCTGATGGAAAACCACAACAGTCCAAAACTTCAGGTCTAACTGTGATTATCTCAAAGTCTGTAACAAACTCTGGCTGAGGGAAGAGAGTTATCTGTAGGGGAATAAGGGTAGAAACCCACAGGACTGATTAGTGCTCTGGCCTTCAAAACTTTTTAGAGCAAGAGACAGACTGCATTGCTAAAGGCTTCTCTGGTACAAATCATGTTAGCAGGAGCTTAAAGTTATTTCAAAACTGGCCTTCAAAACTTTTTAGAGCAAGAGACAGACTGCATTGCTAAAGGCTTCTCTGGTACAAATCAGGCTAGCAAGAGGTTAAAGTTATTTTCTGCAAACAGAGGAAAGGTGAATCAAATTTCCAGCACTGGACAATGAACTTTTCAGCTCAAAGTAAGCAGAGATTCTCCTCTCTCCAACCAGGCCTTAACGGCATGAATCCCCCAAAGAGAAGGCTAAATGGTAATTTATATTTAAAAAGATACAGACACAGTCTCATGAGGAATAGGGTATTTGAATTACAGGTCTGCAGCACTGTAAATAACCAAGTCATGCACAGGAGCTCTCCTAAGGACAGGGGTCCAAGCTGCTGGGCAGTGCTCCAGGATGTGCCCTGACACAGGCAGGACGAGCACCCTCCACTAGACCAGGTAGAGATCACCCTGCTTTAGGGCACATTTATTTTTAACTCTTCAGAGTTTAACCCAGGAGCCACCTGGTGCAAAAATACTTAGGATGGTAGAGGCTGACTGCAGGGTCAGAGCTGCTCTGTAAATCACCCATGCTGCACTTTCTAACAGAATGAAGTAAGAAAATAGTTGTTGCCCAGGTAAAATGCAGGAGAAGAACACTGTAATGCTGGGACAGCAGATAAGCTCGATGGAGAGAACCTGAATTAATTTTACTGTATTGCAGAGGAGACTACACAAGGGATGCTATTATACAAAAGAATTATTCCTTATCTAATTTCTGCACACCCAGAGGATTGTGTCCAGTGCCTGCAGACAATAGATCTAGGTAGAATATTAGCACACTATCCAAGAAGCACACCTTAGAGCAGGCTGAAAGAGAGTACATTTTCACTAGGGTCATAATTCCACAAGAGAGTATATTTTTATGGAAAAATCCATTTTTCACTTTCACAGTGATGTTTAAGTATTGCAATACATTTTATGGTAGTTTCCTCACCATTAAAAATACAACTTCAAATAATACAGAACAATAAATATGACACTTATGAATATGATGGCAAATGAAGCAGGGATGAGTTCTGGGTTCAGTTCTTTAAGGTGCGTTGATATTCTGCAGCTCATTCTATGGGGCTGACATACCTGTAAATGCTGCTTTTCTTTGCCTATTTTTTTTTCTTTCCTAGGCTTAATATTGCCAATTTCTTCTTGATTGGTGTTGGGTATTTTAGAGAGGAGAGAAGAAAACAAATGAGGGGCAGGATGATTCTAGTTGTTGCATCTGGCACTCTAGTGGCAGTTTGGAAATTACTTTTAATTAAACAAGTGTTGATTTTTAAAGTCAAGAGTAATCTGAGCCTGTAACATGCAGCTGGGAAAGCAAACAGACATTAGTTCAGCTGATAAACACACGGTGAAGACAAGTTAAAGGAGGATATTAACTGGGATCCCTCTCAGAAGGGTTGGGGGTGTGCATGCACACGCGTGTGAGCACACGTGCACCAGCAAGGCCTGACACAGCCAGGCTGGGGCCAGAGCTGCAGCCCAGTGAGAGGCTCTCCTCAGAATGCCATCTGATTCGAAAAGCAGGTGATTTGCAAGGATAATTGGACTTCTGATGTGCCATCAGCAGATACCTCACCACCCTGGGCAGCAGCCTGACTGCAGGACTTGCCTTAGAGTTATCAGTCAATAAAAAAAGCGCCCCTCTCACTGTCCATCACCTCTCTCACTTCAGGTCAGAGTAAGGGGCAGGAGAAGCAGCCCCTGGCACACAACAGCTCTGCAGAGCAGGGAGCTACACGGGCAGGCAGCGGGGGAAATCCCTTGTGATCCTCTCACTGCAAGAGAAGGAAACACTGCGGAAACCTGGTGTGGTGCAAGAGAAAGCTCAGAAGGGACAACGCTTGTTATTATCTGCTCTAGAGCCAAAAATCAGCTGAAATCAGGCACACAGACAGCCCTAACTGTAAAGGAGAGAGATGTTAAGTATTTGCAGTAGCTTTTCTGTGGGTTAGAGCCTCTGGGAGGCAAACACCCAGCACTGCCCTTGCTCCGCTCACAGGTGAGATCAGCACCGTGCGCGCTCTCCACACTACTGAGATGGCATTTCTCTCTCATCCAAAATCACTATCAAACCAAGAGAATGCCCCTGAGGACTGCTCCCGTTAGCAAGCTGGAGTCCAGAGGAGTTCAGGGCTCCTGCCCTATTCAGCTGCTTCTGTCCATGCTCTACATTTGGTCTTGGCAAGTCTGGCTGCAGCTGGAGCCAGCCGGGGCTGAGCCGGAGGAGCTGGGTGAGGGATTTCAGTGTGGATCCTGCAGAAACTGCAACCTCTCAAGCTGAGAGAAGGGACGGTGTCTGGAGGATGTTGGAAAGATATTCCTGATAGGCACTGAAAGCTGGCAAAGAATTAGTAGAGAATTAGGCTGAAATGGAGTTACCGTGCTCGAATGGGTGTGATCAGGCTGCAGCACTTCCAGGAAAGAACGTTCAAGGAAGGCAGGTGTCAGCCAGCCGTGGAGCTGGGCACGGCTGGGGACAAGGCAGCACCTGCTGTCAGCAGAGCCCAGCACGGGGACACCGGGAGCTTGGAGGGAGATGCCAAAGGGGGCTGGGAAAATGAGGAGCGGGGACAGCTGGTTCTGTGAACCTCCGGAGCCGAGTGAGCGGCAAAGGGACTCTGGTGATTTTCTCCCCACCCCCAGCCAGTTGAATACATTCTTTTCTGCCTATAAAAAATGCCAATATCTGAATCCAAAGGCATCGACAGCTTCTGAGATAGTGCCAGAAAATTAGTATTTAACTTTTTACCCATAAGCAATACCGAGGGAATGTTAATAAAGAACAGAAAGCAAAATATGGGTTCACAACTCCCAGCCACAAAAAGAGCCTTCCCCTTTGAAATGTGCAGCTGCTCCTCACGCCCCTGCACTCTCTAACAAACGCTGTCCTGGCTCCTTCCCTCGGCTCAGCCAGGAGGGTCTTCCTCCCAAGGTACCCTGTCCAGCACCCTGCGTTCCTCTAATGCCCCTCGGAGAAAATTCTCATTGGAGACTTCTGAGATCTTCAGACATGCTCATCTGACAAAAGTGCCCAGGAATTTCAGATAAAACCAAAGAGATTTTCAATACTGCATGGATTCTTGCTATCTAGAAATTGTGAAAATGGATCATTGTATTAAGTTTTCTATGAGAAAAACCTAAAAAGAAATAATAACAATAATAAAAACCCCCAAATCCTCAGGCTGAGATACCGACCTCTAAAGAGGTCAGAAGAGATGAGATCTGAGAAAATGAAAACTATGCTGGTATTTATTCACATGGCACAATTAAGGTAGTTTGAGAATATGCACTGAAATTTAAACACTTCTTGTAAGCCGTTATACTTTAAAATCGAGGCTGTTCACAGATTGTCTTCTTTTAAAACTGAACCTCTTTTTTTTTAATTTCAGTAAGTCAGAATGTTTCATTTCTCAGTCATAATTGCTAATCAGGAAGATGTGATACAATCTGCTAAATCTCAAGAGTGCTAAGATATGAAGGGCCTTTAGCAGTGGTACAGGTAATTAAGTTTGTTATGATTTTCTATATATTCTGCAGCAGAAAATCTGATTGTTCTTTTGGCAAGGGGCCATGCCTGTTCATCTTCAAAGATGACCTGCTTTAAATTTTAAAATAAATATTATTTAAAGTTGGAGATAATTTTATTTTAATAGAGCGCATAATACCAATGTACGTTCTTCATTACATACAGCAATTAATTTTTTTTGGCTAATATACCACCGCACTGAAAACTTGTCTGATATTTTTAATACATATTCAAAAGACGGAAACACTAAAGGCAGGTGATGTTAACTAAGATGACAGATCCTGTGGAGCTGTATTAACATATTGGCATACTAACAGTCTGGAATTTTTTGACTTGCTGTAGTAAAGGGGAAGATTCAAGGAAGAGTCTTTGAAAAAGAGGAGAACTTAGCATAATTTTTTCCTAATTATTGGTATTTCTCAGCGATTTCCATGAGACATTATGAGAAACAAGGACTGTGGGAGATCTCGAGGGAGTCTTACTAGCAGACAGCAGAAGGAGAATGTCATTTTGGAAGGATCACGGGTTAGGGGCTCCCCACTTCTCTGGTGCTGGAGGGAATACAACCCCCTTGAACCACTGCTTGGGAGCGTTCCACATGGAATTAGAACTACCCTGAGACCTAAAAAATGCCACAGGTGTTTAGTACCTCCAGCTACTCCACAGAGCTGATCTGAAACTCTCATAATAGTCAGCTCAAAGGTGATTTATTTCATTAAACAGAAATTTACACACACCCTAATCTTAAACCTTGATCGTTTCAGCCAGCATTCAAAATAGAACTGTTCTGAGTGCCATTAATCCACACATGTTCACACATCTGCTTCCAGCCAACAGATCCAATTAGTTTTCTTCCTCAAGAAACTGTCTCAAGTGAAGCCCCCAAGAAAGCCCTAACCACATGGATCTCACCACTTCCTGAGATTTACTCCCAACATTATTTGACAAGCAATTAGACTGAACTGGAAAAAAGATGAGTGCAACCATGTAGCTGCTTTACTGTACAGACAGCTGCTTTAGGAGCTAAATAAAATTAAAAATATCTGACCAATTCTCATGTAAAGGCTTTGTTAATTTACAGGCACAATTTGGATTTCTGGAAAATGCTTCCTGTTGTCCATTTTGAAATGATACTTTTGCTTTGGAAAATTATATTATTGAAGTCTCCAACGCTAACAGATATGTTAAAAATAAGCAAAACGTCACTCTTGGTGCACTGTATTATTAATCTGCAGTCATTTAACTTCATCACATTTGTGTATTTTTCCTAAAAAGAATTAACTTAAAACAAGGCAATAACCAAAATAAATTTATCTACAACCTCGAACAACGAGTTTTCCTTAGCACAGACCAATACATTTGCACTATTGTAGCCCAGTGAAGAATTCAAAAAGAAGTATTAATGCAGCATTTTCAAGAAAAAGGTGTGAGCTTCCCAAGGATGCATCAATTATTACATTACCACCTACTGCCTGGGAGTTTAGCCGTCATGCTTTTGGTGATGGGCATTTTAAGGCATTAATGCTGGGCAATTTTCTTGAAATTCCTTTCAGGACAAATCTTCTTAAGCTCCTAATATCTTAACGCTTTCCAAGAACAAAAGCCTTACGTTCTGAGAGAGCAGTGTTAATGCAGTCTGCCGAGGACACATTTATGAGAACTGACTTGCACGAGACCCCAGGAGAAAACAGATTACACAGCTGCTGATTCTGCAGGGGCCAGGTAGAGATGCCAGGCAGGCAGAGAGTGCCTGATCTGCCACGGCCACCCGGCTCTGCCAGGTGTGGCTCTGCCAGGGTCACCCAGCTCTGCCATGGCCACACAGCTCTGCCAGGTGTGGCTCTGCCATGGCCACCCAGCTCTACCAGGTGTAGCTCTGCCAGGGTCACCCGGCTCTGCCATGGCCACCCAGCTCTGCCAGGTGTGGCGCTGCCAGGGTCACCCAGCTCTGCCATGGTCACACAGCTCTGCCAGATGTGGCTCTGCCAGGTGTGGCTCTGCCATGGTCACACAGCTCTGCCAGATGTGGCTCTGCCATGG